>RJWT010013347.1:0-22046 GCA_004365215.1 Cuniculus paca | reverse complement strand
CCTTCTACACCTATCAGAATGACTAAAACTAAAGACATCACCAAAATTGACAAGGATGGGAAGCAACCTTATGCTCTGACACACTCTTGGCAGGAGACAGGCTGCTAAAACCACTCAGCAGCTAATGCATGGCCCCCTTCATGGAAAAAGAGGCTGACACCAGACTGTGCCCGCGCCAGAGGCTAAAGCAGGGGAGGATTAGTTCTAGGCCTTGAGCTCCACTGGTCTTCATGTATCTTGGACATCAATTCTTCGTCAGTGTTTACCTGCTCATTTTCTTAGAACTGTCTGTGATGAGAAGTTTCACATTTTGATATATTCAAGTTAATCTTTTTTCCCCCTTTTCAGTAGGATTTTTGATTTGAGTCCAAAGATACCTTTGTGCACCACCATGCCCCATGACACCACGATGTTCTCTTGTATGTGCATCTACCATAGGACCCAAGAATTCTTCTGATATTTCCCTCAGATAAATAAAATGTGACCAAGAAGATGACTCATGGGAATGTTGCCTGAACTAGGACGCTGAGTCTGAGCAAGAAATGGATGAATTCAAGACACTAAGAAGGTAAATAAGATTGGCAAAAATGTCTTTATTCTCGCCCATTTCCTCCTCACCTAAAAGCACTTCTAATTATTGTGGAGAAAGGAGGAAGGATGGAATACAAGGAATGGGATATGTTATGTGAGGAAATTTTCCTGTTATATTACCGCTTCTCATCTTTATTATTTATTTTTAGTTTTTTGAGACAGGGTCTTGCTGTGCAGTTCAGGCTGGCCTTGAACTCACTATGTACCCAGGCTGGCCTCAAACTTGCAGCAATCCTCCTGCCTCAGCCTCTCAAGTGCTGAGATTATAGGCATGTGCCACCACACCAGGCTCTTCTCATCTTTATTAAAAACAAAACAGGGTATAATCACAAAGAGTAATATAAGCCACTCCCTAAAAAAGCTTGAAACTTTATTTTGTAAACCATGAGAGAGCAATGAAAAAAAAATTTTTTTCCCAATCCTGGAAATCAAAACCAAGAGCACTCTACCACTGAGCTGTAGCCACAGCCCTTTTTATTTTGAGACAGGGTTTTGCTAAGTTGCCCAGACTGGCCTTGAACTTGTGATCCTTCTGCCTCAGCCCCCTGAGTAGCTGGATTACCCATGATTACTGTACCCATGATGGAAGGTTTTAAACTGAGAATGTTAAGATTATAGTCATGCCTCAGAAAGTTCGTTGTTGACAGTAAGTAACTTAAGGAAGAGATCAGCTAGGAGTCTACTGCAATAGCCCAGAGAGAAAACAATAAAGGCTCAACTATACAAACAGGAATATTGAGAAAGAACAGACTCAGGACAGTTCTTACTGGAGGCAGAATTGACAAGACCCAGAAATGGGTGGAATTCTGACTATGAAGACCAAAAGCAGCCTGATGAGTAGGACAAGGTTTCTTTCTTTTATTTTCAAGTTTCTTTCTTTTATGTACATACTGCTGTAATTTATTTATTTATTTTTATTTTTTTTTTTTTGCGGCACCGGGGATTGAACTCATGACCTTGCACTTGCCGGGCAGGTGCTTAGACCGCTGAGCTAGATCCCCAGCCCTGGTGTTTCTGAGACAGGGTCTCACTATGCCATTCAGGCTGGCCTTGAGCTCACTTTGTAGCCCAGGCTGGTCTCGAACTCGCAACAATCCTCCTGTCTCAGCCTCCCCAGTGCTGGGATTACAGGCGTGAGCCACCACGCTTGGCTTGCTGTAATATTTCTTTAAAAATAAAATAAAATCAGCAACACCCATGCATGGAGGCACATACCTGTAACCCCAGCTACTCAGAAGAACATGACAGGAGAATCACAAGTCATAGCCAGCCTAGGCAACTTCTAGACAGCTTGTTTCAAAGTAAATAGTAAAGGGCCAGGGTATATCTCAGTACCACAGTGCTCACCTAGTATGCATGAGGTCCTGAATGCAAGCCTCACTACTGGGGAAGAAAAAAAAATCATCAATAGGGTGGAAAAAATTGTGAAATTCAAAGCAAAAAATAAATCTCAAAATGTCATCTCTCGTTTAAAACCTTCTGTACCTCACCACACACTAAATCAATGGCGGCGAACCTAAGGCACACATGCCTCAGCGAGCTGTTTGTATCACTGAAAGCTCTAAAAGGTTCGCCATCACTTCTCTGCCGTCCCGTCACCCTCCACCATTTGCAAAGGAAGAACCAGACACGCCCGTGAATCTCCAGCACTTAGCACAGCCCCCACCAGCAGAGCACCCAGCCAAAGAGCATTTCAGTGGTCTCTGAACTTCTCCCTAAAAGTCAGTGTAGAATTAAAAAATGAATGCCTGGAATGAAAAAAACTTAGCATTACATACACTGAAAAATATTCATACTAGGCCTGCCCTTGAATAATTCTACTGGTTATGATGTCTCATTATTCACAGTCGTTATGTTCTAAATGCCACTGTGAACAGTGAATTAGTGAATATTAAACCACCCCTCTGAGGACACATAAGGTTGCTCAATAGTCAGTATGCTTTCTGTGTGTTCCTATGAACTCACAGCCAACAGCACTCTAACTCAAGCCCAAACAACATTCCTCCAAAAGAACCTCATTTTTTCCCTGTAAAGCACATCACAGCCTTCTGCACTCAGCAAGGAGACAGCACTTCAGCACTAGGCTAGAACATTTTAAACAGTGAAACCAACACAAAGCACAACAATGCAACACCGTAGTAAGTACGCCGCAAGAGTGACCCTCAGAAAGGGTTTGAGTGGAAAGAAGGCAAACCATCCCCATGTTTGACATCAGCTGAGAACATGCACATTGGGCAACTGAGATACAACCTTGCATACTGGAACTCTAGAAAGGGCTGAGAGTATTGATTTGGGGACGTTATAAATAAATGTCAGTGAATATTTGAATTTGCAAATACAGAATCTTAGGAGGATGGACTATAGTTAGTTTTAGGTAAAACCTCTCTCCCACAGCTAAGTTACATGCACTCATCTCTGACTACACCCAGCTTCTCTAACAGGGTAAAAGGTCTCAGCACACATACACTGTGGCCAGAAAACACTCAGCTGCTAACACACTGCCCTTCGTGGAAAAGGTGCCTCCAGTTGACGGCTTCTCCCTTCCTGCTCACAGACACATCTCCGCTATGAATGGTATGACAGGTGAACTGAGAACAGAAGACTTTAAAAGACAAACGACACTAAAAGATACAGACCGGTGGCCACTGAAATGCTTGACTCAATTCCGGAGTTAAATTAAGGTTTCTAAGAATTTAGTTTTAAAATGGTTTTGCCTCAGACTGCAAGTTGTGGGCGAATACACATCTTTAAAAGTTCTACAAAGTCATCAATGTGCAACGACTAATGGAGAATCAAAATGTGGTACGTATCCATGCAATGGAGACTATTATTTAGTCTTAAAAGAGAATGAAGCCCTGATACACACTACAACGCAGAAGAACGTTGGAAATACTATTCTACGTAAAATAAACGAAACACAAATATGATTCCACTTATATCAAATATGGAGAACAGGTAAATTGATAGACAAGAAGTAGTAGCGATGCTGCTGGGTGCAGGGCACATGAGTGATGTCTGTTAGCGGGCTGTAGGGTTTCCTTTTGGGGTGGTGGAAATGGTGATGTTTGTAACGACCTTGTGACTATATTAAAACACTAAAAAATTGTACACTTTAACAGGGTGAATTATCTCGTTTTTCAAAGGCTTTATATGCGGCTAAACTAAATGTCAGAAATTCCTTTCAAACCGATTATTTTCATCTTCACCCACGCCTTCCAACTGCATCCAGCTACTGACATCTTCCGTCAGCAAACAGCACTGACAGAGCGCCTCGCGCCGAGCCGGGGAGCCGCGCCAGTGTGCACACGCCGACCTCCTCGGCCGGGGGGCCCTGGTGCACACGCTGCGCGTGTCCCCGTCCCCTCCTACCCAAACTGCGGCAGGGCCCTGAGCCCGGATCCCTGCAACACTGCACTAGTGAACCAGTGCCGGCCGCTGGACCCAGCCCTAGGCTGAGCCCCAATCGACGGGCTCAACCTTCAACCCAGTTGCTCAAATCCGAATCCGAATCCGAATCCGAATCCGAATCCGAATCCGTACCCACGCTCCACAACCCCCCTTCCCGCCGGGGCCACCCCAACAGGACCAGCCCCTCCCCCACTTACCCGCGCAGAGCAGCGCGCGGTGCACGCAGGGAGCTGGGGCTGGGCGGTAGCCCCGCGGAAGGGCGCTTAGATAGACGCTGCATAGGGGAGACTGGGAAGGAAACGCAAGGGACGCTGGGAAGAAGGTCCAGACCCGAGGGCCCCTACGGATGCCTTGAGGGCGGGTGTTCAAGGGGAGCTGTAATTCAAGACGGAAGAAAACAGCCACAAAGCAAGTGTCGCTCTGTCCTCCCTCTTTCGCCACCGCACCCAGCGACCTCTGCCAGGTATGACCTCTTTCCCCGGGATGCAACCTTTTGGAGCCGGCGTTTTCCCGCCGCCCCGCACTCCTTACACAGCGCCGGGATAGGACTCGGAAGTGGGCCGCAGGGCCGCCCCGCCCGCATCTGCCCCGGCGCCCCTGGGGTGTTGCAGGAAAAGAAAGTAGTGCTTTCAAGTCTTCCTAACAATCCTTGACTGTTGCACAAACCCAGACCTCTCCTGATATCGGCTTAAATTAGCGAGAATCAGAGAGAAATGACAGTGGCGACTTGGGGAAAGTCTTCCTTAAAATGTACGGGTCTGCCACTTTGAACTGGATGCTGATTACACATCCAATTAGCAATGTGTAATCCTATGCTAATGCTCAAAAAAGCAGAAATGCAATGCTCAAAAAGCAGGTTGGCATTGTTTCTCGCCTACAATCTTGTTTTGAAATTTTTTACCTTTTTTTAATACAATTTTTCAAAAAGCAGGTTGAAACTTTTAGTCATAACGAGCCCAAAATGAGTGCAAGTGGTCCCGATTTATGATATTTTCAACTTCAAATGAGGATAAGTCCCCGTCATAAATGATAGGGCAACTATACTAAGAACCTCAACAAAATCTTTCGCGCCGGGCATGGTGGCACATACCTGTAATCCAAGCACCCGGGAGGCTGAGGCAAGAGGATCACAGTGAGTTCGAGGCCAGCCTGGGCTACAAAGTGACCTGCCTGAACTGCATAGTTGAGACCCTATCTCAAAAAGACCGAAAGAAAGAAAGAAAGAGATAGGGAGGGAGAAAGAGAAAGAGAGAAAGAGAGAAAAAGAAAAAGAGAGAAAGAGGGGAGAGGGGAGAGGGGAGAGGAGGAGAAAAGAAATTCTCTAAACCGGGCCTGGTGGCACACACCTGTAATCCCAGAACTGAGAAAGAGAAGAGAAAGAGAAGAGAAAGAGAAAAGAAATTCTCTAAACCGGGCCTGGTGGCACACACCTGTAATCCCAGAACTCAAGAGGCTGAGAGGCAGGAGAATCACTGAGAGTTGGAGGCCAGCCTGGACTACATAGCAAGACCCTGTCTCAAAAAAAAAAAAAAAAAAAGTTCTCTTAATTTGCCATATTGTTACAATAACTGTCATTTAACCAGAGAGTTAATACTCTGAGCAGTAATGTTCCAGGGCCAGTCTTGTGAATAGCTGCTCTCCCCAACAGCACCATGAAATTCCGAGTCTGAATTCAGACCCAGTGCCTACGTATTTTATTGTTTGATAAAGGTGGTGTTTCCAATCAACCGAGAAAGGAATGTTTCTTTTTTAAATGGTGCTGGAATTTGGCAGGAAAGGTTAGATCTTGTTTTGGAGACAAGGCCTTACTACCTTGCCCAGAAACCCTGTCCCCTCAGCCTCTCAGTACTGTACCTGAATCATGCCTCAGCTTTAGTTCTTTTATCAAAACCCACACCCAAACTAATTACAGTAGAATTCAAGAGTAAAGTGTTAAACACACAAGTACATATGAAGCAAAATTTTTAAAACAATAGATGCATATTCAACCTCAAAATGGAGAAGGATTTTTTTGTTTGTTTTCTTCAGTACTGGGGATCAAACTCATGACCTTGTGCTTGCCAGGTAGGTGCTTATGCCACTGAGCTAAATCCCTAGCCAGAGAAGGATTTTTCTAAGTGTAAACTTTGAGAAATACGCCAAGTGTGGTAGCCTACATCTCTAATTCCAGAACCCAGGAGGCTGAGGCAGAAAGATTGCTTGAATTTGAGGCCAGCCTGGACTACATAGTGAGTTCAAGGCCAGCTTGAGCTGCATAGTGAGACCCTATCTCAAAAACAGAACAAACAAAAATAAATAAATAAATAAAATAAACTTGAGAATTAAGTCATAAAGTAAAAATTATAAATGTAACTACATAAAACTTCAAACTTCTGTAAGTTTAGATCATTGCCAGTGATCCAGAAGAGTCTTTGTCTTTACTCCCACAGTCTTTACTCTGGAGAGTTCTGACCTTCCTGGACTCCCCCAAAACCATGTCGCTTTTTATTTACGCCTTCACCATAACTTGTTTTAGGAGGTTGGGGGCCTGGTCAGTCCCTGATAGAAAAGAGTTCTGAAGATTGCACTGTGACAATGTTCTTGACACTACTGAAGTATACACATAAAGACTGTTCAGATGATCAGTTTTACATTAGGTGCACTTTGCCAGAATTAAAACTTTAAAAATAAAAATAATTTTTAAAAACTTGCCTAGAATAAACCCCATCAGAAAGCTTCTGTATATTCTGAAAACTTAAGATTTTTTTTCTTAAATACTGAGGATCAAACCCAGAGTTTCATACTTGCTAGGAAACAGCCCAAATGTCCATCGACCAACGAATGGATAAAGATGTGGTTTTTTTATACAATGAAGTACTACTCAGCCATAAAGGATAACCTTGAGCTATTTCTAGGTAAATGGATGCACTTTGAGACCATACTGTTAAGTGAAATGAGTCTAGCACATGTGTAAATATTACGTTGTATCTCTGGTGTAAACTGAAAGTGTAAATAAGGACCAGAATGTATCATAGATATTATGAAATAAGAAAATGCTCAAATTGGGAAGGGGAACTAGGGAGGGGGAGGGAGCAAGGATGAAAAGGAAAAGAAAAGAAAAAGAGGGAAAAATGGAAACAAAACTTTTGTACATGAGGAGGGAAAGAGGGATTGAAGGGAGGACAAAGGAATGGGAAAAAAAGGAACTAAGATAAGCCATGTACAGGTACAAAGTCCCTATGATGAGAGTGATCAATATGTATATTTAAAATGCACCAATAAACTTAATTTTAAAAAAACTCAAATACATATATAAAGTAAAATAAAGATAGGTAATAGGAGATAAATCCTTTGAAGATGGGATGAGGATCTAGGGATGGAAAGCGGAAGAAGGGGAGGGAAAGGGAAAATGAAAAGGACTAAGTTGTGATATGTGTATGCACCAACTCCCCATAAGGAATGTATTGATTATGGATTGCAAACATACAGCAAAAACTGACACCCCAGAAACGCAAATAATCGCTGGGCATGGTAGCACGCATCTGTAATCCCAGCTCTTGGAAGGCTGAGGCAGGAAGATCACTGTGAGTTCAAGTCTAGCCTCAACTACACAGTGAGTTCAAGGCCAGACTGAACTTTTAAAAAAAAAGCCAGGCATGGTGGCACACGCCTGTAATTACAGCAGTTGGGAGGCCAAGACAGGAGGATTGTCTCAAATTCAAGGCCAGCCTGGACTAATAGTGAGTTCAGGAGCAGCCTGAACTATACAGCAAGACCCTGTCTCCAAAAACAAAAACAAAACAAACAAAAAAATACAAATGATCACAAATGACAACTATTAAAAATTGTATGACAAAATGTTAATAATTCACATTCTTTTCAAATGCTTCAAAAAGTTGAAATAGAGGGAATACTTCCAGCTTCATTTTATGGGAACAACATTACCCTGATACCAAAGACAAAGATACTATAAGAAAAGTAAATTACAGACCACTACTCAAATGAATGTAGATACAAAAACCTTCAACAAAATGTAAGCAAACCAAGTCCAAGAAAACATTAAAAGAGTCATCCACCATGATCAAATAGGATTTATCTTTAGGACTCAAGGATATTTCACCATGCACAAATCAATACATGTAAGTTGAAAATTATATAATCATTTCAATAGACAAAAGAAAAAGCATTTGACAAAATTTAATCCTTTAGTATTAATTTGGAGACCTTGTGCTTATCAGGCAGGTGCTTATGCCACTGAGCTAAATCCCCGGTTAAATTCTTCATTTTAAAAGACTGCTCTCCACCTGCACAGAGGCTCGGAAATTTTTCTGAGATGTGGTTAAGTGAAAAAAAAAAAAAAAAAAAAAAGCAGAGTATAGTTTATAGCTCAGCAGCACAGCGCCTGCCTGGCAAACACAGGGTCATGAATTCGATTCCTGGTACCCAAGGGAAAAAAAAACACATTCAAAAAAATACATAGTGATATGCGAAGGCATAGAAAAAGGCCCAGAAGGACCTGTATCTTGTACTGCATTGAATAGTGTCCCCCAAACTTATGCCCCCTAGATCTTCTGAACATGAACTTATTGGGAAACAGGGTCTTTGCAGGCATAATTAAATAAAAATGAGGTTTTAGATTTCTGTGGGCCCTAAATTCAGTACCTGGCATCTTCATAAGAAAGCCATGTGGAGATGAGGGCAGCAACTGGAGTGACACAGCTATAAGCAAATACATGACAAGAACTGCTGACAACCACCAGAAGCTGGGAGGGAGGCATGGAACCTGGCTCCTTCAGAGCCTCCAAAAGCAATCAATTCTGTGAAGACCTTGAGTTCAGATTGCTGGCCTCCTGAACAGTGAGACAACACATTTTTGTTGTTTTAAGAAACCCAGTTTGCAGTAATTTATCACAGTATATCACCCTACAAAATCAATACACACTGATTAACAATGATTCATTCTAAGGAGGGGACTCAGTGAGGGTTATCCAAGGAGAATTTTGTGCTTACATAGATAATCTTTTTTAGGCAATAAACGGAAAATAAAAAATATATCCACATTTTATGCTGGAAGCTTGAGTCTGCCGCTTATCAGTGTGCACCTGGGACTCCAATCTAGCCACATAGCCAGAGCCCACCAGTAAAGGTGTCCATTGTGACTGACCCTGCACTGTTAAATATTTTGATAATTGTACAAGTTGTTTTCTGTTGCTGTAACAAAACACCTGAGATTGAGTACTTTGTAAAGTAAAGAAGTTTATTTGGTTCACAATTCTGGTGGCTGGAGGTTTCCAACCAGCATGGTGCTGGCATCTTTGCAAGAGCCCTCCCCACTACATCAAAATGTGACTGAGAAATGGGAAGGGCACCACCATTGTGCAAGTGGGGAGAGCCCATAGACCTCATTACTTCCCACCAGGCTTTGCCTCTCAGTGCTTCTACCACCACAACACTGCCATGCTGGAGACCACACCTCCCACACACACACCACATCCAAACCACAGCAACAATCACTCATGGCCATGCATAAGATTTAATTATACATTTAAAAATTAGGTTTCATCTCATTGCAAAATCTCTTAGAAGAGTCTACCAGATCCAGGAAACAGAAAAGGAAAATAATAGTTTGTCAGTCTCCAAAGGTTTAGAGTGTATCCATCAGGACTCAGTCTTCATATAAACCAGAAGATATGCAGTTTCCTGCCTGGAAAGAAGAGAAAAATGCATCAGCATAGCAAAAGGAAACAGTCACAGTGAAATGATACACTGTTAAGGGCAAGCATCTGTAAACTTCCATTCTATTGGACCAAATCTTCATTCTATTGGACCAAATCTTCATCTACCCCTTGCCCTCAGAGGATGACAGAATGGTGATGTAGGCAAAAAACCACTAGTCTGGTATTAACATTTAAATTAGGAGATGAGAATCATAAGACCATAAGTCAGACCAACCTCATTTCTGCAAACAAGTGTAACCACACCACAGTCAGTTATATTCACTGATTCACGCACTATCTATGGCCTCTTCTGTGCTGCAAGGGCGGTAATAATGCACAGCTGCACAGGGACTATGGTCCGCAAAATAAAATTATTTCCTCTGGCCTTTCACAGAGCCAGTGACAGAAAACTGATGAAGACTGGGCATTTAAGACAGATGCTTAGGAACAAAAGAAAAAGATGAAAAATAGAAAGTTGAAGGAGAATTTCAAACACAAATTGCACCTAATTCATTAGTCTTCACATGATCACACCTGCCTCTACAACTGAAAGTCATCTCTACCATCATCTTTGATATATAGTTACTCCTAATCTGAAAACTCAGTTTTAAAAAAACACTGTTTCTCTGCCTTAATTTTATCTTTGTCAGGGCTGGGATCTAGCTCAGTGGCCTAAGCACCTGCCTAGCAAGCGTGAGGTCAAGAGTTCAATCCCCAGTGCCACAAAAAAAAAAAAAGAAAAAAATTATCTTTGTTCTCTCCAGCTTCCCTAATAGTTAACTGATTTTAAAAAATATTTGATATTACTAAATTCAAGCCAATGTCACACAAAGAAACATGAAAAGAGTAGTCATTTCTCCCCAAAGAGTGTATGGTCTAATACACAAGAAAGCTATGTAAGCAGATGATATAAACCATACTATAAAGGAGGAATGCTCAAGATGCAATGAAACCATATACTACAAACCTACTTGGTCAATCAGTAAAGGGTTTGTAGAGTTGGAAGTGCCCATGAGTACTGAAACAGGAGGGAAATTCATTTAGATGATAAATTAGGAGAGGACGCTGCAGGCCAGAAACTGCGCATGAACAGACACTCAGGAGACTGCAAACGTGGTGTTTGCACACGGTTACTTTATACTACTGAGTATTGTTGGCATCTCAATTGTGAGAAGAGCGTGTTCCAGTGAAATGTGTTGAAAGATGAAGCAAAGAGTTAGTTCCCAGGAAGTCACCACATGTAAGTTGCAGCTGACTCCCTTTGAGTTTTGTATAGCTCCAACGACCAGTGTCCAATCCCTCATTTTCCATCACTGAAGTACTTGTCTTACCAGCGGCAGCTGTGGTTTCCATAGGTGCACTGGATGTCTTTCCAGGATACCTGAAAGTGTAGAACAGATGCAGTCAGCAGCCAGCTGATTCTGATTACATATCCACAGCACACAGGTATTACAGTTTGCCCTCATTCGCTCCTCCAGACAAAGAATCTGGAGCACCTCGTGATAGGATGTCATGCATAATGACGTCTTTTTAATAGCCTTGCTCTTCTGTTTAAACGTGGCTGTACTTACTCCAGAGTTGTCACTTATACATTTCTAATTCTTCTTGCTCTACAAAAGTTTTCCATAGAATGTGAAGCAGCAGGGCACTCCACTAGACAATGGAGTAAGTGGATTTTTACAGAGCTGAAAACCCCATCGGGATGACTTGCAAGAGCAAGCTATGACCCTCTTAAAAAGTTCCCCCAAGAACCCCACCGAGAGAGAACAGAAACACAGTGTTTGGGGCTCAGAATTTATTAGAAGCAGGACAAAAGGCACTTTTGGATAATGTTTCTCACCCAACAAACATGGGAGTCATTGAAGCAAAACCATTTTCCATCCATAGGGTTCCGGATATAGGCACAGTAATGACCAAAGTCAGCCATCCCCGTGTGGGCAATCACAGCAAAGAGTTCATACTGTCCTTCATCCTGCAAGAAGATGAGGCATAAAGTGATTCACTCATCATCATCTCTCCTTTTGCAGCCCTAGTTTGGAATAAACGTTATTTCACCACACATTTATTCATTGACTGTGGCAGGCACTGATACTTCATTGGTATTAGAACAAAGTCCTTGAGCTCAAGAACCTCGCAGTTAACTGAAGAAGAAATATATAAACCAGAATGGTAATGGTATGTTTTATACCAGATGTCCTTACAGGTAAGGAAGGGCGGAGGAGGTGAGGGAAGCTCCCTCAGAGAAGACCTGTTTGAGCTAATCTTGGTAACTGTCAGATAAGTGGTGGGAACACGATTTTTTTGTTGTTGTTTTTTGTTTTTTGTTTTTTGCCCGGCACCGGGGATTGAACTCACGGCCTCATGCTTGCCAGGCAGGCGCTTAGGCCACTGAGCTAGATCCCCAGCAAGGCAGTATTTTTTTTAATGCAGACCCAGGCACTGCAAAAACTCAGCAGCAAAACAGAGTAGAGATCCAGAAGACATGGAGGTCAGGAAGGGTGCTGAGCGGTCCCTAGAGATGAGGCGACACAGGCCAAGTTAACAAGCCATGCATGATGGTGCACATCTAATCCCAGCCACTCAGGAGTCTTAGGCAAGAGAATCTTGAGTTTGAGGCCACTCTGGACAATAAAATGAGATGTCATATCAAAAGTGGGGGTGGGAGAGAGGCGGAGGAAGAGGAGTTTTTCCCATGAATGGCTGGGAACATCCTAGGGAGTGTTATGGTTTGTACATTGTGTCAACTTGAGAAGTCTAGATGCTTAATTAAGAAACTTAGCGGCTCTACATCCTGGGGTATAGAGAACAAGCAGCTACCCTTCTAGGATGTTGTTCACTGTGTCATCTGAGGTCAGAACTTTAAGTGATTCAGCAGGGGGCCAGGGCCCCTAGTTTGTAACATCCTCCGTTTGTAACAGCCTCAGCCTGTGCAAGAGGAGGGCAGGCAGATGGTGTGAGTGCTACACCCACCCCAGGGGAGCAGCCTGCATACAATAAAAGACAAAGGAGGAGGGACTGGGGGCTGCTTCTTCAGAGAAGCTCCAGTCTTCGCCTTCAGCTTGGACGTCGTCTCCTGGCTTCTGGCGCAGACTGTTCAGCTTCTGCCTGGGACTCTTCAGCCTTCATCATAGACTCTTCAGTGTTCCGTGGTAGACCCATCAGCCTTCTTACACAGACTTGCACAGGACACTGCAGTAAGCTCCAGCCCTTGGGTTGGACCCTTTAACCTCTAGCATGCAGACACCCACTGCACGCTCCCTCCTTCAACTTTGTGGCTGACCATTGTAAGCCAATCTTGTAATTTCTTATACAGTTGTATATCCTGTATTATATCTGTTTCTCTAGTAAACCTTGACTGATACAGGGAGAGAAGCAACACCAGATTGATTTCTGAGAAACACACTGAAACAATGTAGTTTGAAAAATGAATAGAAAATTCAAATGTTATAGAAACCAAGCAGATAAATTAGGACGCTCCAACTGCACGTGGAAGAAGTGGTGGTAATCAGAATCACTATCACTGGTAATCATTAAAATGATAATTGCTATTAGCAAATGACATTTCATTTAATACTCGCAGCACTCTTTTGAGGTGGGTGCTAGTCTATTTCCTACATTACAGAGGCAGAATCTGAACTCTGGAAGATAAGGTAATTTTCCCAAGGCCAAAACCTCTAGACAGAAGAGGCAGGATTACAGCCTAGCCTGACTGGTCAGAGTCCATACAGAAGATGGAGATGAAGGGATGGATTTGTACAAAATTAGGTAGAAATAATTAAAGATAAACCGGGCCTGGTGGCACATGCCTGTAACCCCAGCACTCAGGAAGCTGAGGCAAGAGGATCGTTGCAAGTTCAAGACCAACCAGGGCTACAAAGTGAGCTGAAGACCAGCCTGAACTGATCAGCAAGATCTTGTCTCAAAGAGACAAAAAAAAAAAAAAAAAAAGATACTTGGTAACTAAAGATACTTGAGGACAGAAGTTGGAAGAATAATAAGGATGAATCTTAGATTTCTGGCTTAGGTGTTAGGGTCACATTGATACTATAAAGTCAAATACAGAACACAGTTGTTTGGAATGAAGATCATGAATTGAAGACTAATTTCTATGTGAAAATATTCAGCAAGGAGGTGAAAATAGTGGTTTGGAGCTCAAGAAGATACAGACTTGGAAGTCTTCAGTTTGAAGCAAGTATTGAAATCATGAGAATTAATGAGATGATATTTGAAAAGAGAAAAAGAGTAGAACTAAAACTAAATATATATGAAATGAAATGATGGGCTGAAAAAGATCCAGCAATGGAGAAAGAAACCCTTGGGGAGAAACCTAGGAGAGAGAGATCTTTAAGGAGGGTCAATAACATGGAACATCATGGCGAAATTTCAGGATGAGACCCAGAAGTGTCCAGTGGATGTAGCAGTGACTCCTAATCCTTCAAAATCCTGGAAAATCAAAGTAAAAGGTAACGCTGTGTAAAAAGGGAGTGGTGCTGAGAGAGACTCTCAACTGATTGTGAGAGGATCTCATGAGTGAGGGGCAACCATCAGAACACTTTAAGGAGAGGAGAACTGAGAATGTTTTCTTCAACCTAAACAAGTCAAACCCATAGAAGCAGAGCAAGGAATGGTGACCACCAAGGACTGGAGCAACCTATGTCATAGTAGGACCCATATATCATATTACCAGACCTTAAGTTTATAAATACCACTGGGCATGAATAGACAAACAGACCAATGTAACAACCACTATTCTAAAAACAGATTCAGGCCAGGGATATAGCTCAGTGGTGCAGCACCTGCCAGGCAAGCTCAAGATCCTGAGTTCGATTCCCAGTACCCAAAAATAGATACATACATACATAGATAGGTAGATAGATAGATAGAAAGACTCAGTCGGGCACGGGGGAGCATGCCTGTATTCCCAGCACTAGGTGGTTGAGGCAGGAGGATCACTCCAAATTCGAGGCCAGCCTGGGTTACGAAGTGAGTTCAAGACCAGCCTGAATGCCTAAACTGCATAGCGAAACCCTATCTAAAAAAAAAAAAAAGATTCTATGAAATGTATCATTTCATACTTATGGAGAAGAAATATTTATGACTTTTTTTTTCTTCAGAGTCTTTCAGTGTTATAACCTATGACTAATATAGCGCCGCTTTCCTGTTCTGTATGCGTCGTTTTGCGCCAAGAGCCCCCTCCCTGTTTCTTGTGGTGACCCACATCCCCTTTTCCCAAGTATTCTGAAGTTAAAGATAGTTACAATTTTAGATTGCCCAAGGACAGAGCTGATCGGAAAACTGGGTCAAACAACAATAACCACCTTGTCTCATGTCCAAGGAATGTGCAGAACGAGCCTTCCCAGAGCATCTGCAGTCCATATCAGAAAGTAACCATGATCACCTAACCTCAGACCCCCCCAGAGCCATCGTCCCCAATAAACATAGTGGTCATTTAAACTGATAAATGCAATTTGCTTCTGTACCCGCGCTTGCAAAACCCCTCCTCCCTTTGTTCTGATATGATATAAGCCTCTCCAGGCCATTGAGAGGTGCGCAGTCCCAAATTGATTCCTAGGGAGACTGCGTCGCCAGGCCTGGCAATAAACGCTCCATTCCAAAATTTCTTCGAGTGTCTCGTAGATTTTGCTCATCCCGGGGGTTGTATACATCATTCAGTAAATGATTATCTCAGGACAATTGATCTAAAGTTTCATTTGATTAAATTTGGCCCAACCCTTGGGTTGGACAATAAAAATATTAAATTAAATAAATAAATTTGGCTGGGGATCTAGCTCAGTGGCCTAAGTGCCTGCCTAGCAAGCACAAGGTCATGAGTTCAATCCCTGGTGCCGCAAAAAATAAATTAATTAATTAATTAATTAATTTGGCCCAGTTAACTGGCTACTTTCTTCTTATCCTCAAAATGAGCTACGGTTGTTTTAATGAGAAAGTTTAGTTGGTACTATTCTTAGAACCCAAAATATCATATTTACTTATGTATGTGTAAATATTTTACATGCTGTTTCAGAAGGAAAGTACTGAATTTAACTTCCTTCCCTTAGTTGTGTGAGGCATTTACCCACACAACCAATAGTTAAAATGAGGAAGATTTTTACACTTTAAAAAGAAAAGAAAAGAGGGCTGGGGATTTAGCTCAGTGGCGCAAGCACCTGCCGGGCAAGTGCAAAGTCATGAGTTCAATCCCCCAAAAAAAGAAAAGAAAAGAAAAGCAGAGCAAAGCAAAGCTACTATAACTGACAAAGGCTAGAGGTTGATAGTGTCGTCATAACTACCACCGTTAGTCAAGAGCAGAGAGGTTTCCACTGTTAAAATACTGCTCAAAGAACAAGTGTGTCTTGAATACGTGTGTGCTCCTGTGAGTCACACCAACGTGTGGCTGGTTTCCTTTCTTGGCGTATCCCAAATGTGCAGAGGACATGAGGTCCTGGATGAGAGGTGACACAGAGGACACCAACCTCACTGACGGGGCCAATGTTTGTCCAGCATCAGGACACTCAACCCTGCCTCACAGTTGGAACCTAATATCATATTGTGACCTTTACAAGAACCTGGCGCTAAAGAACTTAGCTCCAGGGTAAGAGGCGGCTGAATCCTCAGGGTGTGGTGGGTGATAAGATTGATGAGGACAGAAAGGAACATCTCACCTGTTCCTCTGCTTCAGTAATGTGCTGCTCACTAGGCAGAACCTGACTGAAATCCAAACTCTCAGGGAAACACAGTGAATGGCAGATCTTTTCTGTCCTGGAATTCTTGATGGAGAATCGCATGAGGTGGATGGTCAAGGTTTGGGGCAAACGGGTCAGCTTCAAGGCCTTAAAAAAACAAAGTCACTATGGAGATCAAGTCCTAAGACACTTGAGATAAGCAGATTCAAAGAAATACAGGACTGGTAGTATGTTCTTCTCGCCAGTACAAGAAGATATGATACCAAGTTAGAGGCTCTCGTCCACTGCATCTGTTGAGCTCCTCCAAGACTTATGTGACGCCCGACTATCTCACCATTGCATGCCCCCCACAAAGGCACAGGTGGCTCCCAGGTTCTGCTCAAGTGCCCAACACCAAGGAAACTATGCAGTCTGTACTAGGGAGTTGGTCCGACCATGAGAGAAAAATCGTACCCATTGCTCTTGTACCTTCTCCTCTTCTCCTAAGAGCCTCTGACCCTCTCAGTGATGGGATCTGAAGAGCTACATGCACAGCTCTGGAAATCAGAAGCCCCAGGATTCCAGATACCAGCCTGACCCAGATTCCCTCCCTCAACTATCACAAGGGGCCCTTGCAGGTCTGAGAAGACACTATGGCGAAATCTTCTTGGGACAACCCCAGACTGTGAAAGACTTGCATTTAGGGAGTGAATACCTGCTTCCTATGTGTCTTCCTCCCACAGTTCTGACAGAAGCATTTGCTTTTGTTGCATAGCTCCTTGGCCTGGAAGAAATGGCGCAGGGCATCCTCCTGTCCCACCAGAAGAACAAAAAATGGGTAATGTTGGTGTTTCCCATCGAGCTAGTGACCCCTCACCCACACATCCTGCTATTGGGGACTCAAGCTTTTGCTTCCGATTTTCGTCATATGCCCCAAATGTCTGGCCTGGTGTGGCCCATTTAGCAGGATCTCATAAAGAACCCACAGACTGGAGGAATAAAGCCAGAGCTGGGGAGACACTTGTGAAGGGTACAGAGCAAGGAAAGTGGAGTAGGAGGGTGTTATGGGTGATACATTGTGTCAACTTGAGCAGTTTAGAAGTTTAACTGAGACACTCAGCAGGGAGCCAGCGTTTTTACTTTGTAAATATCCTCATCCTGTGCAAAGGAGGGCAGGGAGATTTTGTGAGTGTTACACCTGCCCTGGGGGCAGGGGTGGCCTGGGTACAATATAAGGAAGGAGAAAAGGATTGTTTCCCCCTTTTTTTGCTCTAGCTGCTCCCTTGAAGTATTGTCCCTGTGCCATGCCAACCTGCCTTTGGAGCCAGACAATCCTGGACTGAAATCTCCAGAAACTGTTAGCTAAATAAATCTTTCCTGGGCTGGGGATCTAGCTCAGCGGTCTAAGCACCTGCCCAGCCAGCGCAAGGTCATGAGTTCAATCCCCGGTGTGGCAAAAAAAATATAAATAAATAAATAAATAAATCTTTCCTTCCCTAATTTTGGGTGTCAGGTGTTTGTCTCAGCAAGGAAAAAAAAAAGTACCCAAGACAGAGGGTGTTATGGCTTGTGTCTACATGTCCCCCTGCTCCAAACCCTCATGCAGTCATAGGTGGGGCTTTTTCAGAAGTGGCTGGATCTAGGGTGTGTGACACTGGGACTGATTCATGATGCAATGCTAGGATCAAGGGCACTGGGATTAAGAGTGTGAGTGCTGCCCATCCTAAGTAACCTGGATAAGATATAAGTGGCAGAAAGAGCTGTAGTCATCCATTGTTACTTTGCTACTTCTGTCCTGTTTCTCCTCTGAGATGCCACCCTGCCTTGGAGTCAGCTGATGATGGACTGAAACCTCTACAAACTTTGAGATGAATAAACCTTTCCTCCCTTAACTTTAAATGTTAGGTATTTTGTCTCAGCAAGGAGAAAAGTTAACTAAGACAGAGGGAAAATTTTTTTGAGAGATAGACTATGGCCATGCAAATGAAATTTATTTTTTAAAAGCCAAGAAGCTTTCAAAAGAAGCAGGGGGCAGGGCTGGCAAGGTTGTGCAAATTCACCAAGAAGTTTCTCACCAATGTTCTAAGGGGTTTTGAGTCCATATCAAAAAGAGAAAGAGGGAGGATCAGCAAGCTACTGTCTCTGCTGCTTTCCATGGTGCAGTCTAGGCACACCAAGATCTCTTTCACCGGGATGGTATACAGGTCCCGCAGCCTCTCTACCTGCAAGAGGGAGAAAGGGACAGGTAAGATAGGCAAAAAGTTGCAAACCAGGTCAGTCTAATTTGCATAATTCTGTCTGGCTTCACCAGACAGAAGCTCTAGAAGTAATAACCACTATACATAAAGGTGCAGAAGAGCAACAGGAACTATGCTACTCAAGTGTGGTAAAGAGTCTATGTGGATTAACTCCTTTATACCTCTCCACGCACTACATAAACAGTTAGTTGAATGAGTGTCATAAGCACAGCCTAAATTTCTGAGTTTTCCAATTCCAGGTTCTTACCAAATCCGTATCAGTGATTTGGTCCTTAATTAGGTTCCAGACTGTAAGGTAGAGCTGAGCAGCATCATGCTGGACAAACACTGGCCAAAGAGAAGCAACAGCAGTCAGTGAGGTCGTCAGAGACTTCTCATGCCCTTGTGCCTGAGCTACCATGACACTAATTTGTCATTCCTAGCCTTCCTCTGCTCCAAAAAAGGGTAAGTTTTCACTAAATGTTAGGTGCCCAATAAATGAAAAGTTTGGATTTTTTTTGTAATGCTAAAATCACAAATTTTACGGCAGATATAACTGTTAAACAAATTACCAAAGAGCACAGCAAGTATCTGTATAAAGGAAAAAATTACAGCATACTCAAGCATAGAGGCAAAATGGGGGAACAGACATCCCGGCCTCCTGCTGCCCATATCAGAGGACCTTCATGTCCAGTTACATCTATGTAGCTCTCTGTGCTGCACCAATTTAAGCATAATGATGGATAATTCACCATCGGTCTGAGTCTTCAATCTGAAGAGTTCCATATCACATCAATCTATAATCAAATACATAAAATAAAAACTTCTTTTCACTATTTCATTAAAATAAAAATAAAAAGAGGAAATTTCAAACAAAAATATTTTATAGCATTTTATGTGATAAAATTGAAAGTCTAGATAAAAATCAATGATTTTCTAAACAACAATTTACCAAAAATTACCCAGTAAAAGTACAATAGTAAAGTAAACAAATGTCCATATTTAAAAAAAATAGAAATACAAAAACTCTAAGGCAAAATGGTTTCATAGGTAAATTTCACTGAACTTTGATGGTATGGATTTTTGAGAGCTCATCTTAAAACTTAAGCCCCAGTTCCATTATGTCACACATTTCCCATCCTTTCATTATCCATCTGGCTCTCCTGGTCACTACAAGGGGCCCAGCTAGACAGTCCAGGAATGCTCTCCTATGTCATCACTCTGACTAAGCATCTCTCTGGCCCTTGATGTACTTTCTATTCACTGCATTAAAACCTGAGCAGTTTCCCAATTCTTGTATCTGACTCAGGTTTTCCCAAAGGTAGCAAGAAGACAGGGAGGGAGGGACTGACTGAGTGTCATATGATGCTGGCTTAGAGGGAGCCAGAACCTGGCTGTGAATTCCACACCTATCACAGGTAAATGTAAGGCTGAAACTGATGTGAATTTAACAGTATTGCTATACAGAGGACTAAGAAATTTAAGAACACAAAAAACACACGGAAGGCTATTTTCCAAAAGGATAAATGAGTGTCAAAATGCAGACACTGCAAGAAAAGGTGGTCCCTGAAAATGTGCTAAATCTGCCATCTTCAAACCATTTTCTTTCCTTAATACCGCAACTTGTACCTAACATTTTTTAGTTTATTTTGTTTCAATTTTACTTTTGGCCTCATTGCCTCTAAACGATAGCTCCATGGAGGCAAAGACTCTGTCCACCTTCCTTTGGCCCAGCAACACTGCAATGCCTGGCACTCAATAGATGACCACTGTCTATTAGTTGAGTAGATTAATCGATCTGTTCTCCAACACAATGAACCTGAAGCTCAAAGACAAACAGTTTAATAGTAGGATTCAACTGATACTGTCTGGTACAGAAGGATTCCTGCCACAGAGCGGATGCTCGAGGGAAAGGAAGTCAGATCATGTTGCCATACAGAGACAGTGTGTCCCCACCTGGTGCTCCGAGAACCAAGAGCCCCATTCACCTAAGAAATACAGAGATCCTTGCCTATCCCACTGTGTGCCTGACACCCACTATGTGCAAGGCACTACACGTGCCAAAGAAAGTTCCTGTCCCAAGAAACTGTATAGTGTTCTAATGGAGGACAGCATCTAAATAAACAGGAGTCAAAGAAAGAGAAGAAAAATTCCCTAAGGTACACAAATTGCTACAGAGAGATAAAGGAAGGTGAGAATACAATCGAAAAGGGAGAAGCAACAGACTTCATAAAACTGCTCCACCAAGCAACGAAAATGTTGGCAATAAATAAAGCCCCATGTATGACAAGTCCATAGCCAACATCATAGTCTACAAGGAAAAATGAAGTTTTTCCTTTAAGATCTGGAACAAGACGGAAATATGTACTTTTTGGTAGAGACAAGTGACCCACCGGATATACAAGTACCAACAAAGCGGCACAAGAAGCATGAAAACAACAAGGTAACGAGGGTTCCAAAGGAACATGGTAATTCTCTAGCCATGACGCCAAAGAAAGGGAAATTGGCAAACTGCCTAAAAAGAATTCAAAAGAATGACATCAAGGAAATTTAATGAGATAGGATAGAATACAGTCAGATAATTCAATGAAAATAGGAAGACAATTCATGACATCATCAGCAAAGAGAGAGAATTTTTAAACAGTACTACAAAATAACAGTAACCAAAACATCATGGTACTGGCATTAAAAACAGACATAGTAGGGTGAAGAGATATCCGCATTCCCGTTTATTGCAACACTCTTTACAATAGCTAAAAATGTAAACAACCTAAGTGTCCATATAAGGATGAATGAACTTTTAAAATGTGGTATACATTTACAACAGAAAATTATCCAGCAATGAAAAAGATGAAATACTGTCATATGCGGCAACATGGATGGGACTGGAGAACATTACGTGAAATAAATCAGGCACAGGAAGACAAATATCACATGTAATCATATGAAGAAACTACATAGTTGATTTCATACTAGTAGAGAGTAGAACAGTGGTCACTAGAGAACAGGAAGGGAAGAGCGAAGGGGGAATGGAGGGAGGTTTGTTATAGGCACCAAAATTCAACTGGGTAAGAAGAAAAAGGTCTAATGTTCTCAACACAGTAAAGAGACTATAGGTCAGCCAGGCCTGGTGGTGCACGCCTGTAATCCCAGCACTCAGGAGGCTGAGACAGGTGGATCGTTGCGAGTTTGAGACCAGCCTGGGCTACAAAGTGAGCTCAAGGCCAGCCTGAACAGCATAGTGAGACCCTGTCTCAAAAACGGTTGGGGATCTAGCTCAGTGGCCTAAGTGCCTGCCTAGCAAGCACGAGGTCGTGAGTTCAGTCCCTGGTGCTGCAAAAAAAAAAAAAAAGACTATAGGTCATAACAATTTGCTATATATTTTATATAATAAATATAAATGAGTTCAAAGTTTCCTAACAAAAAGAAAGTGTTTAACAAAAGGAAACATT
>RJWT010013346.1:0-21833 GCA_004365215.1 Cuniculus paca | reverse complement strand
TCGTGCTTCATAATTGATGTTTTTCTTTAAAACTTTAAACCAAGATGTTTAGCTCTCCTAGAAGAGTTTTTGTTTGTTTGTTTGTTTGTTGTTGTTGGTAACCCATCTTCACGCAGAGCAATGGCTAAGACTCTGCCATCTCTACCCCGGGTTTAACGCAGAGTGCCTGTTCTTCCCAGAAATTCAAGTGGCTAGGGAGCAGCTGGAAAGAAGTCTGGCCATGAAGGACAGAGACATTAGGTCCTTTATCCACCCCTTTCCTTTAAGTGTTTGTTAAATGGATATACGATGATCTTGCAAATGCTGCATACCAGGTGACAGTTGGGAAGTTCCTCAAAACTTGAACAACTCAGGGATGTCACGTCATCGAATTACTCTGACATGTTTTATTACACCCATTCCCATGCTTTAAAAGGATATAAACAACTGTACAATGTGTACACAGAGGAATACAACGTGGGAGGAGCCGCTGCTATGTAACTTTGCCAGGGTCTTGTCCTAGGAAATGTCTGTGATCCGGAGGTGAAGATAACATTATCACTTTGGGAACAATTCTGCCTCCAGTAGGGGAGGGGCTGGCCGCCCCAATCCAGTCTTGGCGGGCTCAACCCTCAGCGAGGACGCGGCGCAGCCGGCTCCGGAGCCAGCGACAGGCTGGGCGGTGTCGGGGCGTCCCGCACCTGCAGAGCTTAGGAGAGCCCTTCCTGGCAGTGACTCCACTGCGGGTCCGGGCGAGTCGGCTCCGGGGCGGCCCGGCCGTTTCCTCGCGGACCTTAGTCTACCTGCACCCCAGAAGGCAACCGAGATGCTCACTATAGCTCAGGTGAGGCCTCCCGCAGGTGGTCGGGGTACCCGGGACCCCGTCTGCGCCCGGCCCTCCAGGAGCCTCTCGGCTCAGTGCAGCCCCCTCCTGTTCACCCGCACTCCCTCCGCGCAGCTCCGGGCAGAGGCCGCCCGCACGGACTTCTACGCCGAGAGGCGCGGCGCTGCCGCCCCGGGTGTCCCGGCGGCACGTCGCCCTCGTTAGCTACACTCGGGCTCAGGGAGTGCGTCCCGGCGCGACTGGGCGGTGCGCTCGTGGCCAGGTGCGGCGTGGCGTCGTCGTCCCGGGTGGAGGACCCAGAAGAGAAGGGGTATATGGCCGCCCCTCAGGAGCCCGCTTGGGAACCACGCACCCGGCGCGAGCCAAGGACAGACGGACGGCGCGCGCGCCCGGCAGGGGCGGGGCGCGGGCCAGTGGCAGCCAATGGGCAGCGGCGGGGCGCGGGCGGTGGCCAATGGGCGGCGGCGAGGCCTGCGGGGGCGGTGCCGGGGCGGCGGGCGGAGGTGGTGGGAGCCAGAGCGGCAGACGGTGCGCGGCCGCCGAAGACGCAGGCCGGCGGCTTCAGCCGAGCGTGCGCGGGGTCCGGGCCGATGGGCCGCCCGGGGCGGCGGCGGGCTGCGAGGCGGCGGCCCCAGGACGCGCCGCTTTGCGCGCGCGGGCCGTAGCGGGTTGCAAGTCGGCGGCTCCGAGGTGAGGCGAGTGTGCGGCGGGCTGGCGCGGGGGTCTCGGGGGAGCGGGGCTGCGAGCGCCTGTGCTGGTGGCGCGGGTCCGGCCTTGGGGCAGCGGGCGGGGGTCACCAGTTTCCGGCCGGCAGCTGGTCGTGTCCGCCGCGGGGATGCGAAGTGTCCAGGAGACCTGCCTGGCGGCCGGGACCCGCGGGAGGCTGGCGGGGTTGACCCGGGGCGCTTTGTGGGCGCGAGCCCGCGCCGCGACGAGCAGGTCGCCCACCGCGTCTGGGAGCGTCCCCGGAGCGCCCGCAGATTGATTTCGGGAGCGCCGCAAACCCAGGGAATCAATTTCGGCTCATCACCGGAGACCGGGAGCCCGGAACAACTCGGCATGAGCCCTCTGGGAAAGATTTGTCATCATTAACCTGCTCTGGTTAAATTAATTCAGCCCAGGATGACTCCAACCGAAGCTTGGGGAACGCCAAGTGCGCTGGTCGCAGGATTGTGCTCGCCAAAACACGATTTTGGTTAAAATAAAATGGACGTTTTGGGTTTTGCTCAGAGTTTGATTTGGTTTTGCAAGGATGACTTTTTGAAAAATAAAAACAAAGAGGACAACAACAAAAATTTTGGTGATTCTCATGGGCTTGCTCAGTTAAGTTCAAAATAGTCTCACAAATTTTTCTTTTCTTTGCCTCTTTTGTCTGCAGTTTTCATTTCTAAACTTTAACACTAGATGGCTTTCTTATGACAGGCATTTTAGTAAACTGTTCGCTTTGGTTCTGTCAGCAATCTACGTTGTGATTTTCATAGTCTTTCAAATAGTGATGGAAGAAAATCTACAATGCCGTTGCTTTTAAAAAAAATATATTACTTCTGTGTAAGACCTGTGGATACCAGTATTTTTGCAGATGGGGAAAAACGGCCTTTAATTGATGGCCTTCCTAAAGCACGACTTGGATTACTGTATGTAGTCATTTTTAAGAATGTCTATTTCTTGTTTTGACTTAATTGAGGAATTAAGAGTTAGTTCCAGGGTAAATTCTGTGATTTTAATGAATAACATTTTCACTTATATCATGCTGTTTCACTTAGTGTCACAACTTATTTCAGAAAGATATGAAAGAGCAGCAATAACACCTAGCAGAGTGTGGTCTTTCTTGAGTTTGGGTTCACCCAGCATCGACTGTTCCTAAGGACTGCACTGATGTGTTGGGAAGAGATGTAGCTGAGTGTGTCTGTGTGATTCATGCCCGGATTGTGTCAGGAACGTCTTCATTTCCTTCTCCGCGAATGATACCTCGTTCTTCATTTTTAAGCACAGCCCTTTTATGACAAGTACCATAGTCTGTAGTTGACTGGCTGGGCAGCAGCAGCGGCTTCCCAGTTAGGTTTTTAAGTACTGTTATTCTAAAGCAAGACTTTGGCAGCTTATCTAAGTCCTGCCTAGTAAGCAAACTTATTTTTAAGCTGGAGAAATATCTTGAAATTGTCTTTATAGCTGTCATTGTGAGCTTTGTCCAGCTTTAAATGCAACACGTTGAATTTGTTCTAAATCATAGTATATTCATAAATAGCTGAGAGAAAGAAAAACCTGAGTAAACATCTGGGAAGCAGGGAATAAAATGAAATCAGGAACAGTTTTTATCAGTACCCACATGCAACCTATAGATGGGGTGAGGTGAGCTTGGATGAGAAGCAGTGAAAGCGAAAGTATTTGTTCCTTAGGGTAAAGGGACAAGTACATTACAGGTGTGCAAGTGGAGCTTCAGGCATTGGCGTACAGGCCATGGAATTTCCCCAGCTGGCTTACGCACAAGTTTTTCATAAAATATCTTTTATGTTCTTCAATGTTAAGCAACCAACCAACCTTCCTTCTTTCCCTTTCTTTTTCAGTACTGGGGATTGAACCCGGGATCTTCACAAATGTCATTTCCAGCCTTTATATTTTATTTTGAGACAGAATCTCCCTCAATTCCTAAGTTGCCCAGCCTGGGCTTGAACTTGTGATCCTTATGCCCCAGCCGACTAGAGTTCTGAGATTACAGGCGTGTGTCACCATACTAAGTTTAAGTTTTCTTAAAGGATTTTAGTTTTCAGAGATGCAACTTTTAGTAGAATAGGAAAATTATCAGATCATTATGATTTTGCACCAATAATATTTGATTGTTGTTGAAGCTGTATAATTATGGATATGGAAGGTTCCTTTTTCTTCCTTGAGACTGGAATGGTATTTTGAAGGATTCCTGACACTTGAGCTTGGTCAACACCCATCCACTTTAGAGATCTTTTTACCTGAGGCAAACGTAGAAGTAGGCTATTCATTTTGAGAATCTATTTCTAAAGTGACTAAATACTAGTAAGCTTTTCTGAAATGGCAGTTGTTTGGTTAAAAGTGCTGTGTTTGGTTATCAAGACTAATTTAGGGCTGGGAGTATAGCTCAGTGGCACAGCACCTGCCTGGCAATCGCAAGGTCCTGAGTTTGATTCCTGGTACTGAAAAAAAAAAAAAAAGAAAAAACTAGTTTAGAATGAGTTGTGTTTACTGAATACTCTGAAGAGAGCTACATGTTTGCCTGAACACAGCTCCTTGTCCTCCAGCTGACCGTGTAAATGTGGTTATGTTTTGAGATTGAGGAATCATTGAGTCTTTGAACATAAGATCTGCAGGGGTGATTTAGGATTACAAATGTTTTCGAAGACATGCAGAATTTGAAGAAAGTTTAGACCATTGCTGTTAACTGAAAAGCTAAGTTTTGCTTTTCTGTTTTGAACTTGAATGCAATATAAAGTAGAAGCCTAAAGATTACAGAGAATCGTGTTCTAGACATTTGCTTCTAATGATGGACTCGTTTCCCTTTCAGGGTGAGTAGAAAGAGCACGGGATGGTGCGGGGAGGGTGTTGCAGGGTCCTCAGCCTCCTCTCTTTCCCTGCGGTTACAAATGGGTTTGGATAAAATATTCCCATGATCCTTTTCAGTGCCTAAAGAATTTTAGAATTCCTTATTGTTTAAAATAAATGTAGTGATGAAGTTGTCTGTCTGGGATAGCTTATATGTTTTGTGATTGTTGTCTTTCCTGGCCATGGCTTACTGTAAGTTGGTGCGCGAGTCCTCCAGAGGGTTACAGCTGCTTGGTTTACCTTGAAATCAATGACTTAGAAATTGCTTTTCTGTTCCAATTGCATTTAGCTATGACCTCTTTTAAAGGAGAACTAACAATGTGACAGGAATTTAAATGCCTCACAACTTCAGGGGTAAATTATTTTGATCCTTTCTGAAACTGATTCAGAAACTTTGTTCCAAAGAGCAGAGGTCAAGGGGGCTAGGTCTAACCTGCTGTAGGAGTCCTCTTTCCTGAGAAATTTCATATTCCTGTAATGCCTTTCTTTGATGTGTTTTCCCTGTGCAACCCTGCATAGCAGACTGAGTGGTGGAAAGAAGAGATGCAATAAGTTGAGTGTGGTTTTCATAACATCTCTAGGTCAGAAAGGCCCTTAAAGGTTATTCCTTCATGTTTTTATACTATTTGTTCCCATTTTTAACTTTAAAAAACAAAAAGTAAATTTTAGGGATTCTAAGATTTTTCAGCATTTAATGTTGCTATATCAGTGCCCCCAAAAGGTGGAGGGATGTACATGCTGTGAGCCTAATGGGAGGTTCTTCCATCTGGAGAAGACATTTGTTGAAATATCCTCCTCACACACATCCCTGTTTACACGTACACACTTTATCCTTTTGCACAAAGCTGTAAAAACTTCACTAAGGGCTAGGATTTGGAGATGATGAAGCAGCCTTTCCAACCCTTCTTTGTTGTGTGGGTAGGTTCTTTAGATGATCTCTACATGTGATCTTCCAGCAGTACCTGTGCATGGCTGGAAAGGGGTAGGGGCTCCACATTTTGATGTTTTCAGTACTAGAAAGTATTTTTAGCGGGCAAAATTGACATCTTAATTCTGTTTATTCAAATTTTACTCCTTGGTGACCTTCAGAAGAAATCCTTCATAGAGATATTTCAGTCACAGAACAGTGTCTGTCAAAGTTGGGCCTATAGCTTCATGTGCCTGCTTCTTGACCTCATGGTGGGGAGCAGGAGGGTCCTCCCAAGGCCATGTGCAAACCTAGACTGAGCTGTCTAGGTTTGCATTCATATATGCAGTGGCCATGCATCTCAGACCTTCAGATACTGAAACCCTGTGTCTTTCTTTACTTGGTGCTATTGAGTCTAGTTTCCCTATCCTGAACTCCTAATCTTTGCAAGGCTGAATGTTTATTGTGCTTTGTTTACTGTTTTAGCTGGTTCCTTCCATGGTGCTTTGTGCAGTCTTGTTCGTTATTTAATAATAGCACCTTTGCCTGTCCTAAGAAATGCTGTCCACACCTTGGGTCAGATTGCTTTACCTGTGTTGCTGATAAAATTGTTAGCCTGGCTGACTACTGCGCTGTGTCTCCCTAAACACAGAGGCTTCCTTCTAGGTTCACAAGGAGGCTCACTTTGGTTGCAGTAAGTACTGATGCATCTCTCTGGACCCTTCTACTTGGATATTGTGAAAGAACGTGTCTAACCTGCTTTGTAGGTTCTGCCCACCACTTTATTCTGAGTAAGAAATGAGTTCATTTTCATTGTGTCACTGGTAAGACCCTGTTTTGCACATAGTAGTTGGTGATTAGGAAGTACATGTTCAGTAAGGACTAGGTGACCAAGAAACTAGGGGAGCCTGAGACTTCAAAGGCTGTAGGCACCAAAAAGATTGTGGTAGAAACTAGAATGTTGTTGGACTTTCTTAATAAACTCATTTTTCACTTTGGTATTGTCTTGCTTTGAATTGTTTTCAGATGGTGGGGACAGGAACCACAATCTTTTTCCGTTTCCCGGGTATTTTAATTAGTTGATACACTTTTCTTCCTATTTCACAAATAAATATCCTTTAGCTCTAAGCAGTATTTTGAGTTCTGCCAATTAGATCACTCCATATTTTTCATTGTTGCGTATTTGCTGATTGCTGAGAAAAATTCCTATCAAGTTGTGCTGTCCTTCTAAAGTTGGCTAGTTAGATGGTCTTCAGTGACTCCTAAGTAAAAAATCTGAGCAAAGAGCTGGATTGTTACTGCTGAAAGTGAGAACTATTGTGTGAATAAAATTATAGATCCTGAGTGAGCTATTGTGTGGGGTGATTGAACTTTCAACTGATGTGAGGGGCTGGCATCCTGTGTTGTCAGCATGATGGTGGCTTTCACTGTGTTCCAAGGGGCTTTTTGGTAACTTTCGCATCCTTGTGGCACACTGAGTGGTCCAGGAATAGCTCTGGGATGTGGTCCTTTGTGTTGAAGTTTCTAATAAGTGACTTTAGAAGTTATAATTTTTTTCTTTCATACCAGGGATATGCTACTGTGCCAAGCACTTAGTGCATTGCTCCAAAGAACTTTTCTACTGTGCATCCCATCTGTACACAGTCCCCTCTCTGACTATCCATACATGTATATGGATATACATGTACATATATGTATAAATGTGTATTTATTCAAATATATCTGTACCATGCTAAAATATCATGGACATCATAAAACATGAACAAAATTATACATTTTAAGAAGGTTGATATTTAAAGTGGTTAGAAGTGTAGGGGTGGTTTTCTCATACCTCTAGGTTGGTTTATCATCCCTTGAAATGTGTGATCCCTTTTGGAGACTACTGCTCTGCTGCTCTCCCTGGAAGATCACTGCCTGTGTAGACACTGGGATCCTGGGACCTGCAGGGTCTTAGGAGGGAAGCTGGGGCTGGCTGTACTCATAATTGGCCCTGTGCTTACTGTGTTGATTGTTTTTCCTAAGGGTATATCTGATTTTGAACTGTGTTTCCTCAGAACTACTGGTGATTCACCTGGTTTGGGCTTTCATGTAATGGGGGTAATGTTATGAGGGACATGCTAATCTTTGGAGAGTTTTTTTGAGCTCAGTTGTGGGACAGTAGCCTGTTATCACAGCCACCATGGGTTTGGGGGTTTTGGGTACAAGGACATGTGACTAGACTCATCATTCTTTCATTCAGAAGCTTCTAAGAGTAAGAACAGCATAGGGAGTGTAGCTGCACACTATGGTCTGAGATTAGCTGGAATCATGGCCACATGCCCAGGTGCTGGGCCCTTTTGTTCCCTTATCAGGGTTGTAGAGGTTAGGATGGTTGGAGAGGGGCCCCTGCCCTGCATACCTTCTGCACCTTTGACTAGACTACCATACCTACCCCCCATCCTGTGCAATCTTCATCTCCACCATCTAGCCTCACCTGATGCCTTGTCTCATTTCAGTAGAACAATAACATCCTGTGGGCAGAGATGGCACCTCTGTGCTCTTTGCTCTTAGGTGGGTTTTGCTGTACCATAGGCTCTCAGCAACCAGGTATTTGCTAAAGCAATGATCAGGAGTTGTGAGTTTGAACATGAAAGGACTTTTTATGCCTTGGCTTCTATTGAAATAAGTAATGTAGCTTTAAAGTTCTGGTTATTTCTATTATAAGTGACCCCTATGAATTACACTGAGTTTTGTCTGTCCAGTTCCCATGAAATGGCCTGTGGTTGGGTCCTGAGATGGAACAGGCTTAGCAGCATTCCACTGGCACATTAAGACCTTCGAAGCCCCTTCAGAGGTCTGAGGCTCCAGGGAGTCTGGACTTGCTGTGTCCTCTGTAAGAGTGCTGTGTGCCTTCACTCTGCTTCACACTCACGGCCTGGCCCCGTTGGAATTGAATGATGCAGTTCACTTGGAAGCCCCGGTATGGGCCTGTTAATAAACATTATAGGAGAGAAATGATTTCTGAGTTGCCAGCACTGTCTGTAGTCCTTCATCTCTCAATCCATTAGCTGTGATAATTTCTACAGCAAGTAGTATCTTTTGAAAACCGCATTCAGACTATATAGACAGTACCCTTTCTGTTGAGTTAGTGCTTTTAATTTGAGGTTTGCAAAGTATATTAGAACGCTGTGGTTAAAGAACATCTTTTATCAATAGTATCCTGACATAGTAGATTTCCTATACTATATGAAACCAGGGAGCATCCTTCTAACTCAGGGCTGTGATAGGAGCTATAGGCAAGGCTGAGGCATTATTCTTCATAAATAATACCAAGAACATCCAATTTGTTAGCCAGCTGTTTGTTTGAGAGTCATTTCAAGTCATTTAATTCCAATCGTGGATCCGTTTTTCCATTTCAGAAGTTGTAAATGGTAAGAATGAGAGAGGGAGATGAACATTTTGACTAGAAAAAGAATAAACAACTGGAGAGAGATTCTGAAGACAAGTCCTTGTACATGAACTTTTGTTTAAGTGCGGATGTGAAAATGAACGTTTAATGAGAAAGTGTAGTTTTCTGAACCTGACTGGCTCTTAGGTTTCAAGCCTGGGTCTCTGGACTCTATCCAGCTACAGCACTCCTTCCTCTGCTGTAAGGCTACCTGTGGGTGCTATAGGTCTAAAAGAATCACTGTAAGAGGAGTGAATGGAACAGGAGGAAGAGAGGAGTAAATGGGGAGTGCGTGAGGGTGGTGCCTGAGGATGGTGAGGGTACCTGGCTCACTCTCCCTGTAGGGAGGGCGTGGGGGCTGGGGTGGGCAGATGAGCTTGGCTTCTGTGTAAGAAGTGCCGTCACCACCAGCCCTGGCTGTGACCAACTGGAAATGCTTCAGTCTGCCATGAGGGTAAGGAGAGCAGTGATGCTGGAGTCAGGTTGCATCATTTTTGTTGGGAGGCAAGTGGGTTCCTCTGTGATCATGCAGAGACTATTTCTTTAGCCCGAGTCTTTACCAAGATTAAAAGAAGTATAAGAGGAAAACAATTTTTGTTTTGCATTTATAGTTTGCTAGATTTGCATAATCTTTGTTTAAGCCAGTAGAACGTGAATCCCTAAATATATTTCACACATTTAAATATTTAAAAGGATTCATCCACAGTACTTTACTCACCCAAAGTATAAATGCTTTCAACAAAGAAAATAACACCCTTGCCGATGTAGCCGGTATAGACTTTGTTCACCTTGTCATTGAAATATAAAACATTAATAGCGAAGCTAGAATTTGAGCATTCACAGAGATGCTCTGCTGGCCCTGTGCCAGAATATTGTTTCCCTGGTAGGGAAAGCAGGACAATTTGCTTAAAACTGGCAGCTCGCCAGTCAGAACGGCTCTGACGCAATCAGTGCAGTAACTGCTTTGCTCCGGCTGCTAATTTTAGGGCGGTTAAATCCGGGTGATGTCTGATGGCTGCTGTCGCTGTGCGTCTGATTCAGTGGCGCTTTCTAAATCCATCTTCCTATCTTGGCACTGCAGTCCCTAGTTCTTTTCTGAAATAAGCCGTGGCGCAGAGGGGATGTTGAGTCAGCTCAGATTTGCCCGCCAGGGAGGAGTGGGGCCAGAGAGGCAGGGCTCACAGTTGACGTCCTCATTCTGGTTGCAGATCCCCACCACACCTGTGCATCCCTGGCCCTAGCGCCTGGACAGGAGTGCCGAGGGTGAAGCAGGCGTACATGAGGGATCCTTCCTTCTGGGAACAAGTCGCTGTTTCCTTGCCATCTTTGCCAGCATTATTGTGTTTACAGCTGAACTTTTACTTTCTTTTCTGGAAAAGATAAAACTGAGGAGAAAGGTAGTAATTTAAAAACAAAACAAGCAGCCCACAGCTGTTTGCCCACTATAGAGAAGAGTGAAGTAGGATCTCCTGCAGTCTCAGACGAGGAGGTGGGGAGGGTTTTTCACGGCCTTGTCTGTCCACTGAGCTTCCTGGGGTACTGTGTATAGTTCAGATGTGAGATAAAGTGTGGGCCATGCAGTTTTTAGGTCTGTTCACATCCTGGCGTTCTAGGATTTCCAAGTTAACAGGGGCGCCCTAGGTGAGAGACTCCTGAGGGCAGGGGTTTGGCTGTATTTTTATCCTCCAGCCCCTGATCAGAGTCTGGCACAGTCAGCTGATTAACCAAGAATAGAATGTGAGGCCTCAGAGGGACCTGTGGGTTCTGCTCTAATGAAACTTCCCCATGTTGCTCATTCAGAAATGTGAGAGAGTTTTTCTAACCACTAGGTCCATCTCATAGAGTGGCTGCCTTATTAGGTGAGGAACTAATTTCACATTTGGCTATGGGTATTCTGACTGAATTGATGGCCCTGTGTCAGGTACATTAAGAAGAGATTCTTGTGTAAATGAGACCAGAGGACAGATGGCATCTCAGCTCCCTTCAGAAGGAACACTGGGTAGCTGAGAGTATAGTAGGTGCGTGATGAGGATACAGTGGAGGAGACGTGGAACTGGGGTTGAGCCTTGGAACATGGCTAGGATTTGAGCTTTTATGTCAGGTTTCTCCTGGCCCTTCAGGGGACAGTGGATGCACACAGAACTCTGTTACTTGTTTTATTATGATACTATCTCAGTCAGCTCACTCTGCTCAAAACCAGACTTCTCTCTGCCTGGGTGAGATTCTGCAGCTTAAGTAAAGGGCTTTGTCAACAGAAGTGGCACCCCAGAGAAGCAGTAGATAACATTTTGAAGAGGTGATGAGTTTGTCTATTACAGAACATAATCTGACTTTTCTCATTGGAATTTGCAAAAGGTTATAGTGTGTGTCATAAACCTAAAAGAAAAAAGTTATTTTAGTTATGTCCAAGATATAAAAGATGTTTTGATATAAAATAGCTAAATCTGTTTCAGTTGTTCAGAGAATATACCTGCAGTAAATATTTTTATATTATGATTCAGGGTCACAGGCTTTGTTTCAAGATTTTCATATTTAGGAATTTACAACTCAGTGATTGCTTTATTGAAGTGATTATTTTAAAATCATGCTGAGAGTAATCTAAATTTTAAATGGGGCAGTTTGGGAAAGTCTGCTGTGGCAAATAAATAGCTTGTGTCCCCCAAGCCTCCCCCTGGCAGCGCTGTCTGGGATGTGTGCTCAGTTGCTGTTGATACCCAGTCACCTCAGATTCTGTCCACTTTTATGCAGTAATAGTGCTGAGTGAGATTTACATTCTCTTTTGAACTCTGGAGCAATGACTCCCAGTGAAATCGCCATATACTTTCCCCTAACTTTTTTTCCTGTGGCACAGGGAATCAAACTCACAACCTTGTGCTTGCCAGGCAGGCACTTAGGCTGCTGAGCTAAATACCCAGCCCTTGTCTTTTTGAGACAGGGTCTCTCACTGTGCTGTTCAGGCTGGCCTTGAGCTCACTTTGTAGCCCAGGTTGGTCTCGAACTCACAACAATCCTCCTGCCTCAGCGTCCTGAGTGCTGGGATTATAGGCGTGCGCCACCAGGCCCAGCTCCCCTAACTTTTTACATACAGATTTTTCAAATTTACAAAAAAGTTGAAAATATTGAGTACTGCAGTGGATGCCCAGATACCGACCATTTAGCTCCTATAGTTGTTAACACTTGACTTTATTTGCTCTGGGCATACTTAACTATATTCCACTCATCTATCAGACCATCTCACTATTTCACCACTAAGCACTCTTGTATGCAGGTTAATGAGCTTAAAACTTTCACATTATTCGAAATGAAATTTATAGAAGGAAATGCAGAAATCTTAAGTGTATCTTTCTGTGATTTTTGGTAAATACATGCATCCCTGTAGCCTATACTTCTGTTAGGATATGAAATGTTCCTACCACCCCAGAAAGTTCTAGCATGCCTCTTCCCAGTCAGCCTACCCCTCCCCCACCCCAGGCTGCCACTGTTTCTTTCTTTCTGCCAAAGATAAGTTTTGTCTGTTTTGAATAAAGATAAATGCAAATAGAATCATGCCTTTTGCACTCCTTTGTGTAAAGCTTCTTTCAGTCAGCATTTTTTTTTTCTCTTTTTACTTTGCCATCCGCATTTAAATATATTACACACTGGGCTTGCTTGCCTTCCCCTGATCACATGCACTTTTCAAAGGTCATACATATTGCAAGTGATTTTAGGAGCAGTTTCTTTCAGAAGTTCATGCATTTGTCTGTAGATGTTTGTGTATGGTATCTCTTGGATGTTTGCGTATTGCATCTTTGCTCTCCTCTTCCTGCAGGAATGTGGTTTCCTGTCTGGTCTGGGGTCAGGTGGGACTGTTATCGGTCTGCTGGTGCCTGTGCAGGGTTGGAGGGCAGCTCGCTTAGCTCTGGGGTGAGCTTCTTTGCCTGACACATTAACTGTTTGTGTATGCTGTTTAGAAAACTTAAGGTGAAAGAAGACATACCTGCATCTTTACAAAGCTGAGGTGCCCTGTTTAGTTCAAATGGAGCACTTGTTAAAAAATGTCCTGAGTTCATTTCTATGATACCTTGTGTGGAAGAGACTAGCTAAACCTGTAATACCAGATTTTTAAATCTTCTGTGCTGTGACCATGTTGACTAGCAAAATAAAATCCTATTTAACTTAAAAGTAGCTTCCTAGATTCAACCTGGGGCTGCTTCGTCGTGCTGTGTGTTACTGAAGCGTTGGCTTGTGAGCTTCTCCAGCCGTGAACAGTTAGTTTTCATCAGCTGTCCCAGCTAGTGGTGGACAGCAGTTGCTCTTACTGTTCTCTCTTTCAGGAAATGGTAGATTTTGTAATATTTCTCTAAGTAGATTCTTTTTTCTTTCTCTTGGAGGCAGTGCTGCCTTCTTTTGTAAAGTACAGTTTAGTTCTGGGTGGAGGAAGGGAAAGTGAAATTTTGATAATACTGAGATTGCGGACAGATTCTGTAACTGAAAGAATTGTTACTGGAGACTTGGATTGGGGAAGTAATAAAAGACCTAGTCCCTGTTTAAAATTCAGACTCATAATAGAAGGCTTAGGAGATACTTGATGAATGGAATTGTGGTAATCATTTATTCAGGAGCCGGAGGGGTTCCTGGGAGCAGAGACTTTCCAAATGACTGCAGGGCCCCCTCTGGCTTGCACACCATTCAGGGACTGTGTGGGGGGATACCCCATTGGCCTCCAGGAGCCCAGGCCACTCTGAGGAGCTGGGGCAGGCCCCAGGATAGATCTGTAGGAAGCAGTTAAGCATGTGATTTTTCTCACCCTCTCATGAGCTCACATTATGCTGCTTCAGCATGAAGGCGTGCTCAGTGAGGGACCTTTGCTAAGACCCTCTGGAAGTACCAGTTCAAACCCATTGTGTTGGCCACTTAGAGCCCAGAGGGAGCAAATTCTGTGCTGGGGTCAAGGGGGTGAGTGGTGTGGTCAGTGCAGCAAGCATCAAGATGTGGTGATGGGGCTTGGCACCATTGTGGGCCTGCGTTTACTGTTCCTTAAGGCTTCCAAGGCTGTACAAAATAGTACTGGTGATGGTAGCCCTCAGTGTTTATCTACAGGGTCACCTCACTATGTGAGCTTGCTTCTCAGTGTTGGAGAGAGCATACTTAGGCCCATTTGCCCCAAGTTGAGGGATTTCATCTAGCTTTGTATTGAAATTTTGTTTTCTCCCGAAGATCAGGATGTTCATATTCTTGAATAATATGCAAAATCTAAAAAATTGGTTATTGGATTGTATTTATCATTTTCCACCAGCAAATTAGGAAGAGGGGAGGTCCTGGTTGAAATAAATGACATGTCAAGTTTCTTATAAGTTGGAAAGGCTGAATGGTCTTTGTGACCCCTGGAGTGTTACGGTTCTGATAACCTGCACATTGCATTCATTCTGTTCTGTTGCTGCTATCCGCTCAGCATATGTTACGGATGAGTTATGCTGACTTTGCTTTTTTTGCCATTGATTTAAGCAGGGGAGGACTTGAACCTCCCGTGTGATAACCAGCTGCTACAGATGACTCAGTGAAGAGGAGAGTGCTTTGAGCTTTTGGTTTGATTTGGGGGCAGTGGCTGTCACTAAGCAGCTGCACATGGTGTGTTTTTCGCACAGGCTGGGTGGTTTGAGAGTTTTCACTTTGTTTTGTAAGGAATAAAAGAACAGGATGGGACTTAGTTGTGTTATATGCACTCAGCAGACAGGTCTCTATCCTAACTGAAATGTGATGCTTTTGTGCAAGTGAGGGAACCTGGCCTGGTGACTTACAATGTCGATGGACTCCTTCATTAATGTGCCTGTAAAGGTTGTGTTTTGATTTCCATTAATGGACAAAAATTGACATTGGCCTTTGCCCTTCTAACTTGCTATTCCATCAGCCAAACCCTTTACTTTTTACTCCTTACGCTGTTACAGGAAACCCCTCCCACAGCATGAATCAGAAGGCTGGCAGTCCCCGTACAGGCTGTTGAGCTAGTGCAGTTTGTTGCTGGATGGTTTTGTGATAGGGTTAAAGGCGATGCTTCTGCAGCCATGTGAAAGCTCATGTCTTCATGTAGGAGTGGGAGGAGATGCCGAAGACATTGCGAATACACACTAGTACTCCTCAGAGAAATGGTTTACATACAACGCCTCCCACTCTGTTCACTGTTATTGTTGGACTCAGAAAAAAGGCCTGCTAGTCTGTGCTCTAATCCCGTGGGTGATTCTTAGATTTTTGTGTGGAACTTTCCTAGCTTCCTGCTGCTCAGATGTCTGGTGTGTTCTGTGAATTTAAAAAGTGCTCAGCACCTGAACGATCATATCTTGTGCTTCCTTAAATTGAAATGAGTTAATTTGACCTATATCAAAACTTGTTTTGGCATTTTATCTTTTTTATTCCTGAATTATAGCTTAATTGGAGGTTTCCAAAAGCCCCCGATCCTTAAAACCTTGTTTTTACAGTGGTAAAAAGTATTCAGCTGACTATCTTTTCACTCCACCTTGCAGGGGTTTCATCAATCCTAGGGGCAATTAACTTTATCACAACTATCATCAACATAAAACCACCCACAATAACACAATACCAGACCCCTCTGTTTGTCTGATCAGTACTGATTACAGCTGTCCTTTTACTCTTATCCCTGCCCGTATTAGCCGCTGGCATCACTATACTATTAACAGACCGTAATCTAAATACAACTTTCTTTGACCCGGCAGGGGGTGGGGATCCTATTCTATACCAACACCTATTCTGATTTTTTGGTCACCCAGAAGTATATATCCTTATCCTACCTGGATTTGGCATAATTTCACACATTGTCACGTACTACTCCGGCAAAAAAGAACCATTCGGTTACATAGGTATAGTATGAGCTATAATGTCAATTGCCTTCCTAGGCTTTATTGTATGAGCCCACCATATATTCACTGTAGGTATAGATGTAGACACTCGAGCATACTTCACATCTGCCACAATAATTATCGTAATCCCTACTGGAGTAAAAGTATTCAGCTGACTAGCAACACTGTTTTCTTCACAGCTTTTAATCCTTACTCTGTTTGTGTGAGTTTAAAGTCCTAGTAATTTGCTGAAATCAGAGAACAGTTCTGTATTTGGTACTTTTGAATGTATAGAGAACTGTCAGCCCCTGAGGACCGCACCCCGATGCTGCAGTGGATGCTTTGCTGGGGACCTCCTGTAGCTCTGTCTCCACTTCTCCACTGGGTCTTCTGTAGCTTTTCCACTGAGAATTTGTTTTGATCTGGTATAAAGCGTCTTATACAAGTGCTCATATACTCAGCAGCACCTTTGCTGGCATCCATTTATTTTGATGTCTAAGCTGAGGTCACAGGTTGCCACTCAGTGAAGGGTTCTTTCACTGGATTTGGATGGAAATTTGGAATTGGCAGAGTGCAACGCCATTAGAAGCTCTTGGCTTTAAGAGCCAAAGGCCCTGGCCCTCGGTCGTCACAGCTCCGGACTCTCAGCCACCCCTTCAGTTCCTCAGCAGCTGAGGCTAACCCCTGGCAGCTGTCCTGAGCTGATCTTTGATTGATCTCTGCCAGTCCTCTCTGGTCGCTGCTGGGTAACAACAGCTGCTGATCACCACCCCAATAAACTAGTTAATGCTGGTTACTACCAGTTCATGTTTTCTGGTCTCCGTTAATTTGTTGGCTGCTGCTGGTCTCTGGCCCATGTGTCTGGACCCCTTTGGGCTGGCAGTCTCTAGTGTTTATACTCTTTAAAGCGACTCAGTGTGTCCACATTACCCGAGATAAGAATCTTGAGGTATACAGGACCCTTTTACCTGAGAAATGAATCACAAGCAGATTTACAGGATTGCTAGAGTGAAGTGTTTTTGGATCTGGCCTATGCTGCAGCATGGGGTTAGGCCTAGAAGGGCGTCTTCCTAAAATGACCAGAGAAGTGGGAGGGAGCTGCTTATATAGAGCAGCAGTGGGCCACACATGCATAGTTTTGTACATGTCATAGACTAGTGATGAGTCCAAGTTCTGTCCTGATGGGGTATTGTCTGTGATCATTTCAAATTCATTTCTGCCCTGGTGTCATCTGGAATTGGTCTATTGTGCTGTGGCCCAGGCAGATGTCTCCCACAGTTTGTTTCCTGGAGCGAGAGCAGTGCATCTGAGATGCCCCAGCCATTAAGGAGACTCTTTGAGGGAACCTCAGGAGAAGCCACTGCTTTTCCACTTTTTTGATGACTGTTGCTGCTTTCCAGGAGTTTCCAGGAAGGCCAGTCATGTTGGTCGTGGCCCATTGGGATATGGGGACTTGGCAATAACAACAATGGACCCCTGTCCCTTCCTGACTTTACTCTCATCACGAGGATTTTCTGTGGCTCTTTAGAGAGGTGTGTGAACAGAGAGGGGTGTCATACCTGTCCACTGAGCCAAGCCTTGTGTGAGCATGGGCCAGAGGTAGCTGCAAAGTAACTTCATGGCTGGCAAGAAGACATCAGTCCACCTCTGGCAGAGTGAGTGACAGGAAAGGGCATGACAGCTGTCAGCTTGAACATACCTGTCAAAGGAAAGAGCCAGGCCATGTCTGATCTATCTTAGCAGCATCCTGGCCCTCAGGGTTTCAGGTCTGTTGTCAGCATAAACCATTTCTGAGTGAAACCTGCCACACACATACCAGGGTTCTGTTACTTGTTGCCTTTTTCAGACCCCTGCCCTGGGACCTGATGAGATGGATCCATGGAGACAGGGCACCACCTCTCCACGTGGAGGAGTGCTGAGCTCAGATGTCCTGAGGCTGGAGTGGGTCCAGGTAGCCAGGTTTGCCATCGCTGGGGGATGTGTGTGTGTGTGTGTGTGTATGTGGTGGGTATTTATTTGTGTGCCTGCTTATTGCTTTTCAAACTTGGAGGCAGGTACTAGAAAGCATACAAGTATTTTGCTGTTTATCAAGTTCTTCCCAAATTTCTTACATATTTCATTTTGTAAGACTACAGAGGTAAGCAAGGCATGTTTCCTTCCTCACATCCATTGAGGCACTGAGTCTTTGCCACTTGCAAAAAACTAGAGCTTGATATGTTCTCCATTGGCATGAGGAGACCCTACATGTCAGTCCACTTGTGCTTTGTATTGTCCTTGTCACACAGCGCATATATCTGTGGCAAAAGACTGAAGGAATTCAAGTTTCTTGAATTTTCTGTCCATCATAGATTGGTACTTCTGAGAATACAGTAAATACTGATAATTAAAAAATACAGCTATAAACAAAATTATTGGCTTTACCAGATGTGGAGTCACAATAAAAATAACATAGGAAAAAGAAAAAAATGTTTGTAGCATTGTAGTTTGTTCCTGAAGTGTGCATATTAGAGAATAACACCCAGAGTTGTGATTACTCTTGTAACTTCCTGTTGTTTCAAAGTTGTAACCAGGTATGAGAGATCAGTTTCTCCTATTAAGTACTAGTAACACCTTGTGAAAAGCACCATGTGTGTCAGTATTTGAGGATTTCGATGCAATAAGTGAGCTATCTTCTTGCTTGGTAATTGATCAGGATTGAATTGATGCACACTGTATGCAGGCAGATGTATGCATCTGAATAGTTTTCTCTGTTTTTATTTAATAATGCTTATCATATATCCTCGCCCGGAAGTATGTTGATGGAAAAGAAATTTTAAAGATAAGCTCATTTTAAACTGTTATCCAAAAGGTAAATGAATGATGTTTTATTCCAGAACTTATCTTAGATCTGTCACTTGGTAGTTAGCTCCAACTATTTGTTCTGTAGAGTAGTGGTTAATTTGTCCTTTGGACACAGTGAGTTTTATATTATTGTTGACAAGTAACTATAGTTGACAAGTAACAGCACAGTTGTAATACTGTCCCTATGATTTTTACTTAGTCATTCAACTTACCTTTCCAGTTCAGCAACCTCCAGACTGGTCTGGTCATTTGTGGGTGATCATCCTGAATTAGCTTTTAGGGAAACAAGATAAAATTGTGGAACACTATTAGAAAAAAAAATAGTTTTTAATCAGCTGCTCCTTTTCAAAATGGAGGTGTGTGGGTTGGTGATTTTGACTTTATGAAGACTAACCTATCCATAGTAACTAGTGCCTTGGACACTCCTTTTGGAAGATTTACCTTTGAAGGCCTCTGTGCAGTTTGTGCATCATGTCTGCTTGCCTTGGGTGTGGACTTCTGGCTGTTCGCTTCCATCTTCCTGGGAGTGCTGCTTGCTGACCACCTCATGTTCGTAGAATGTGCAGACGGGAGCCTGCAGCACATGGAGGAAATCCCTTATTAATTCTAGTGGGCAGTTTACAACAATATGCAGAAGTTAAGTTGCTTTTGAGTGAGAGAATGCATAGATGACTGAGCCTGTAGTAAGAGTGGAGAAAGAGGCAGTGTTGAAAATTTCCTATTATTTTAGAGTCATTGTTACATTGCCCTGTCCTCTGAGCAGACCTTTGCTGGGCGTTTGTCCTCTTGTGAGAACTGTACCTAAAGATGCTCTGTCCTTTCCTGGGAAGAGGTAAAAATGGAGAATGAGTGTAGTGGGAACATCACCAGGTAACCTGCTTGTGGCCTGAATACTGAACAAACAGCCCATACATGACCTGGGGATGAGGAGAGGAGGAAGGGATGAGGAGAGGAGGAAGGACTGCTGTTGGGCATTGCTCCTGTGCTGAGCTCTGTGCAAGTTTTGTAGGGAATTTACTCCAATGCAGCAATCACATTTGGTCCCAAAGACTTATGTGTAAGGGTGCCGAATGCGTAGTATAGGTTATACTGCGATAAATACTGGAAGGAAACATTAAATTATGAAGCTCCTTATGATCAAGTAGTTTAAATCAATAAATATCTCGTTTCATAAAGCTGTATAATGATATGGGAAAATACTCATAGACTATTAAATGAAAAAAATTTTCTTGCTAAGCAGTGTATATAATAGATTCCAGTTTCCAGGAAAATTAAATATGCATACGTATTGTTAGAACAAGGATACATTAAAAAATTTACAATGGCTATTACTTTTTGTTACATTATGTGTAATTATCTTTTTCTTTATTCATTTGTTTTCTGGTTTTTCTAAATGAACACACTAATTTTTTAATAGAAAAAAACATGTTACTGTATTTGAATGGTATGTGTACCCTTTAAAAATGATTACTTTGTCTCAGTATAGTTTCCTGGTTCAATATATTTGGATTAATTTTCTTTTATTATGTAATCTCCCTTTTTTATTTTTTGAATATATTTAAGAGATGTTTTCAAGACAAGTAATTAGTAAATATTCATGAACCATCTATTCTAATAAATATGCTTTTAGTACAGCACCTATAATCTGACGGTCCAAGGTTAGTCTTATACAGGTAGATCCAATTTGAAAGTCATATACTGATCTTGTATGTTAGACTTTAGGCTTTGTATTTTTTTAACCTTTTAGCAGTATTTCATTTAAACTTGTTAGCTAGAAACAAATGTATATATAATTTGAAAGCATTGAAATTAATTTCAGAATATTTAGTTTTTACAATTAGTAACACAATATATTGGGAAATCATGTAAGATTTTTGGCATTTTCTTTTAAAATATCATTAAAGCCCTCTGCTTATCTTTAAAAGCAGAAATACCTGACTGAGATAACATCTGTGTCTTTTTGAATGTTGTAATTGCCAGCCCTTTGATACTATGCTTTTTGACATTTACATTAAAAGTAAAAATTAGCTAATTTGTAAGCTATAAGGTCTTAAAAAATAGTTCATTATACTTTCATGCCTGTTAATGCATGTATTAAAATTCTGATATGCCTTATTAAATTAAATGCAGTGTCAGAGGCTGTCTCTGTGAATTGGTATACATGACATATGAAAGCATGATGTAAGAATTTTTTTATCATGATTTAAGAATTATGTGTCATATCAATTTTACATGATATCTGAAGTCAATTTTTAATATCTATGAATTATAAGGATTGAATATAAAAGCATTAGTGGATAATGAAGTCCATTCTCTTGCTATTATAAATGATGCCTGTGAAATACATTAGGTGTTTATGTGTTTGAAATTAGGCAAGCTGTTTGATGTCCCACATATGAGCCCTAGACCTGTTGTCAGGATGATCACATTGTGTCTGGGGTCAATAGCAAGGAGCTGCATGTGACTGAGAGCAGGCTAGCCATGCGCTTATGATATGGATTAGAAGTAGCACTGTGTCCTTGGAGACTCAGAAACCCATATTCATGTTATTTTATTATAATGTAAAAAAATTACATCTCACTAGTCAGTGTAACTTATGTGGAACGAGTGTGAGGTTTGGAGTAATTTGTATTCTGTCTGTTCTGTGTAACCCAGATTTGTATCAGAGCTCTGCATGCCTTTGGGCCAGTGTACCCTAACGACCACATTACTGAGTGGAGGTAGACTATGTGGTGTGAACATAGGACACCTATGATGATTGCTGTTGTGAATTATTCCTAGTCTGGTGCCTGTGGGTTTAAAACCATGAAATAATGTACCAGGGTAAGATTTCAGGAGAGGAACTGTTGGGGAGACAGATTCCCACCTGTTTCAGGAAGAGTCCTGTGTAGAAGATCAGGTTTTAGATACTGATTCCTTGAACTGTGTGTGTGAACTGCTGAGCCTCAGTCCTCACCCTACTACCTGAAGGACAGGGTGATCTCTATCCTTGCGGTGGTTCTGTGCTATCCCTCAAGCTGCCACGGGGCTGCTGTTGGAGCTCCTTTCCCCCTAGGTTTGTCTCAGGGCCACTAATCCCCAGAAGTGGAGCCTAGGCTATGCCTTTTAAAGGAGGCAAAGCACCTTGTCACGACAAAGCGCTTCCTGAGGCTTGGGTGGGGTTATCCGTTTTGTAGGATGCTGATTGTTATATGCTCTTGGGTTCTGTCTGGCTGTCACACATGCCTCGAGGTGTCCGGTCTCCCTGTAGTACTTGCCGCCTCTTCTGGAGGTGAGGGTGTGTAGGTCTGGGGTCAGCCTCCTGCCACAGGTCAGGTAGGACTGGGACACCAGCACTCACTGGCCAGTTCACAGACGCCGCATGGTGTCATCCAGCATGCAGACTCTTTAATCCTCTCATCATCACTTTTGGGAAATTATGCAGATCCTCGTAGG
>RJWT010013345.1:0-15402 GCA_004365215.1 Cuniculus paca | reverse complement strand
CACAGTGTCCCAAGCCTGACAAGGACAAGGAGGCTGAGTGGTAACACCCAGAGGGGTGATTGGTTATAAAACGTGGTTCGGCGTCCCTTTTCCTTTCTCTGTGCTCACTTGCTGGGCGGGAAGCCTGCTGTCCTGTGGTGAGCAGACCCGGGAGGCCCTGCCTGTCGTAAGGAACTGAGGCCTCCAGCTAACGTCCACAGGGGTGAACCAGGGGAGACCCTGCAGCCCCAGCTGGCAGCTCGCCCGCAATTTCCCAAAAGATGCTGAGCAGAGAAACCATGCTCGACTGCTGCCACCATATTCCCGACCCTCCGAAAACCTGTGAAACAATGTTTTTTTTAAATCGCTAATTCTGGGGATCATTTGTTCGCAGCAATCGATCACTAATTCAGAGCATCTGACGGTTTCTTGCTTTGCAATTAATGTTTAAAATGAGCTACTTCCTTATGAATTACCATATCCAATAGCAAATGGTGCTGTACTGGTCTGGGTTTTCTACAGTAGCTTTAGATTTTTTTGTCTATTTAATTTATTACAGGTTGAGCACTCCTAATCCAAAAATCCGAAATGAGAAATTCTTCAAAATCTGAGACTTTTTGAACACAGAGGTGACATCACCAGTGGAAAATTCCAACCAGGGATGATGGCGTACCCTCATAATCCCAGCACTCTGGCAGGATGAGGCAGGATGATTCCAAGTCAAGCCCAGCCTTGCTGACTCTGCTATTTAGTGAGACCCCCGTCTCTCAGAATTAAAAATTGTTTAAAAGGCTGGGACTGTAGCTCAGAGCAAAGGTCCTGCGTTCAATCTTTGTACTGAAAGCGAGTTTTAAAAAAAGACTTCATACTGAAAATCTCCATGAATAAAAGAGCTGTCAGTTGGGCATGGTGGTGCACGTCTGTGACCCCAGCACTCAGGAGGCTGAGGCAGGATGATCGTTGCAAGTTCGAGACCAGCCTGGGCTACAAAGCGAGTTCAAGGCCAGCCTCAACTGCACAGCGAGACCCTGTGATCAAAAGACCAAAAAAAAAAAGAGCTTTCATACTAAAAATCCCCATGAATAGATTTCACTAGAGCAAACCATTTCAATGGCTGGTTTCCCCCAAAAGTTTGAAAAGAAAGAATAGTTAACAAAAGTGAAAAAATTATTTATTAATGATCTTATTATAAGATCTTATTAAATTATATTATATCTTACTCAATTTTAGTTGATGCATCCAAAAATTATTTATTGAGCAGCAATTTACGGGCATTCAAAATACTGCTGTGAACTAGATGAGAAGGCACACACCTCTAATCCCAGCTGTTTGGGAGGCTGAGGCAAGCAGATCACAGGTTTGAGACCAGCCTGGGCAATTTAGCAAGACCTTGTCTCAAAAGATAAAGGAATGAAGATGTAACTCAGTGGGGTACAGTGTCTGCCTAGCACGCATGAACCCCTGGATTAATTACCTCCCCAGTAAAGAGAAGATGAAGACAAAACAGAAGAGAAGAACAATGTGATAACAACTCAGCAGCAGCCACAGGGGAAATAAAAAGAAAGACCCAGTTCTCCTGCAATTTCAAACTTGCAAAGTTCAAAAGACCAACCCAAAAACCAGAGCTGGCTGCTTCTGTGGGACGATCTGGATCGATCACAAATGAAATCCTGAACCCCCAGACTGGCATTCACTGCCCTACCATGCCTTACCAGAGATGATTCACCCGCTCAAGCTCTTGAAAGCACTACTTTACTCACCACTACAAAGCGATTACTAATAAGCTACCTCATGATGCATGTGAGATACAGAACAGAAAGATACATTTTTAAAATGCTAATTCCAACTGCCAAAGTTGTCTTAGTTTTGTTTTTTAAAAAGGACCTTGAGACAACTGGCAGTTTTTTTCTCTAGTTTGGCCTTACTGAGAATTCACTGCACCAAGGCTTAGAAGCAGAATCCATATGACCTTCACTTTCCTCAACTTAAATACAAGAAAGTGCAACAAAACCAAAACACTTTTCGAACATTTCTGAAACCACCATTTTTTAACCACTGAATTTTCCTGCCGGTACACTCTGCCTTTAAAATCATTTGCCTTATATTAGATGTGTAACAGACACAATACCTCAAATTCTTATTTTAAAAAGTGCTTGCTAGACATATAAGAATTGTACTTTCTTAGAAAGTAGCTTAAAATATAATCTATGTTGGCTTGGCATTTAATTGGAAAGGGCAACTTAGACTGATACGGAAGCAGGGGATAGAGCTCAGAGGCAGAAGTGCCTGTCTGGCAAGCACAAGGTCCCGAGTTCAATTCCTGATACAAAAAAAAAAAAAAAAAACAAACCACAAACCAGACTGATCTAGAAACATGTTCTTTCCCTTATATGAAAATAGAGTCTTGTTTTTTCTCATGAACATGTCTTATGAAATACTATATGAACTTCTACAATTTTATACAGTGTATGTACAGTAAGAGACAAATTTAGATAGTTCCACATAGAAGAAGTCTATAAAAATATAGGGCACTTTATAATGGAGAAAGTAAACTAAAACAACTACTCCATAAAGCTAAATGAAGGATAACTGCTGTAACTGAGACCTAATTTAACTTTGGGCTTCCAAATAGCTATCATTGTTAGGTAAGACATAGTCATTCATCCAGTTTATCCTTCAAGAGAAGGACCTTGCCCTCTGAGGAACCCACCTAAGTGTGAGAGACACTAATGACAGTGGATAGTATCTTCAACATTTTAAAGATGATCCAGATTTTCATGTGGCAGGAACTGCAAACTGAAAACACACAAGCCAGACTTAACCCACGGCACTGTCCTTCTGGATCCTTACCATGTCTATAAAAAGTTTTGAATTGGTACCAATATTTTATAATGTGGAGATTTAACCTAAGACCTCTGACTTTTGGCTTCTCCTGAAAAATTAGATTTGGGAACACTGACCCTGCATTTCCAAATAACAGCAGGTGACCGCAGCTGACGAACAGTGGTCCTCCCGACTCCCCCGGAAGCCTCCCGGCCACCACTCCTTCCTGCCATTGACAGGTACCAGCCTGGGGGCATCTGAGTGTGGACCCCTGCAAACGCACGGTGATCTCTCATGAAAATCCTACTGGACAAAAGCTGGATGCAGGATATGAAAGCATCCATCTTAAAAGACCTATGTCCAAGAAACTAGAGATGGAGAGTGAATCCAGGGTTTGGTGGATATGCTGCCTGGCCATCACCCGTGGGCTCTTTACACACAAAGGTCAAACTCCAATGAATCTTTCAGGGATTCCCAAGAGTCTTTAGCTATAGAGTAAAAAGTGGCAGAAGGAGTGTTTTTTTGGTTTTGGTTTTTTGGTGGTACTGGAGATTAAATCCCAGGGCCTTTGCACTGAGCTATGTCTCCAGCCCATTATAATTTTTTTTAATTTTAATAAAGGATCTCATTAAGTCGTTCAGGCTGAACACAAATTTATGATCCTCCTGCCTCAGCCTCCCAACTGAAATTTCAGGCATGTGCTACTATGCCTGGCTGAGTAGTATCTTTTTTTTCTTAAATTGTATCCTTTTTCTGAACAAAAGTCATATTGGTAGGACTGAGACAGAAGAAGTGCATATTAGAGTTCAATGGCTCAAGTCCCATCAGGTTGGTCAGGCATCCTTTCTAAATGTCTTGACACTCACCCTGTGTTCACAAAACCCCAATATATACAACAGATAAAAGCAAACTGCTCTGCTGCAAGAAGGATTAACAAGGCCAACCTGCTCAGCCTTCCTAATGCAGAAACATGTTCTCTACCAACGCTGGGTTCCACGTCACTACGCTCACCACTCTTCAAGGTCAGTTGACGCCCATGCCTTTGCCAGGAGCTGGACGGCCACCACGGGCCAAGGAGCTACCTGGAACATTCTCGAAGGGCAAACATTTGGTTGGTGATTACAGATAAATCCATAGATTTACTAGTCTGACATGCGGCTGGCAAAGCAAACATTTGTTTCTGAAGTGAAAGTGACAGGAGATGGAACCACGCCACAGGAAGCAGATGCAGAAGTAACCACGGCAAACCCCCAGGAAAGCGCTCAGGATCTGCTTGGGGGCCAAATCAAAGAATGGAGTCCAGATCTCACACACTCCTCTTCTAAACCAAACTCTAGACTGAATGCCTACACAGGAAACAGCGATAAAACCAGCCACCTCCACACTGCGAGGTGGGTCGGAAGCCGGCATTCCTCCAGGATGTACAGCTGCTCCTGCCTCCCGTAATTTCAGCGTCGCGTCGGAATCCTAAGGCTCTGAGGAACAGCGTTAAGATTCAGCACAGCCATGGGAACAGAAGATAGGACTTTGGCCTGGAAATTTATAAGGCCAGTTTTAACACCTTGACCACAATGGTTACATGTAAACTAAAGCCACAAATCAATTTTAGTATCTAAATTACCGTTTTGACAACACACATCAAACCATTAACACCAAAATCAATGCATGAAAGAGTCAACTTTTCCCTGATAAACTACTATGATGCAGAATTACATGACAGCCAATGAGGTACCTCTATGCTCCCAGTCCTCTGTAACTCTGAAAACGGAATGCTTTTTTTAATTTACTTGTTTCACACTTAAATCTATCTTATTTCAAATAATTGAGCAACTAGCACCTTCGCCACCTCAAATATCTTGTGAATAAAGAAAATGTGTAAAAATTTTAATAAGCAGCTAAAAATTTAAATTATTAAGCAACTAGTATTTTGGTCTTGATTCCTTAAAAGGGACAATAGAGACCACATTTTGAAATATCTGAGTTTAAAGTTTGGTTTCTAAAGATTCACGATTTCATCATCTTCAGCGGTGGCACAACGCAGGGAGTTTGAAACGGCTTAGTTTACAAATTCAGTGTCCCTGACTTGAAGACATCACTATCAGTTTGAAGAAAAAGGAAAAAAGAAGCCAGCTGGATCCAGAGGAGAGGTCAGATGATTTATGCATCCACAGATCATTTTTCTATTCTTCGATGGTTTAAAAAAATGATGAAGATGCTTTCCCTTTACAAAGGATAAATACAATTGCACTTCAAGGGAAAACAAAACAAAAACCAAACCAAACCAAACCAAAACAAAACAAACAACCAAAAAAATACACAAGCTTTCAACACCAGAAAATTCCTTCCCAAACTTTCAACCATTTGCAAAAGTCTACAATGTGTGACCCCCACACCCATTGAAGCTCATGTGTCTGCTGCACATTCCAAGGAAGCGTGTGCCACAGAACCCATACATTCCAACACACTGAGCAAGCACACACATGCCTCCCGGGCTGCCCCAAACCTCAGTCGACGAAGGGGCATCCAGGCTGGACGCAGCCCACAGCCCAGACTCTGCCCCTCAGCCTTTCCCAGCCGGGATGTACAAAGGGGGAGGAGAAACACACACGAGAAGGTGGTCTCTGCAAGGCCTTAAACAAAGAAATGCAAAACCCTTTGCAGGGCAGGCCAGCCACACACGCACAGAGTTTTTAAATGTCAAAGAAAAAAACAGGCTGATGTCACACTGGAGTTACCGACCGTGGTCCGTGAGGACCAGCCTCTGCCACTTTCCCTCGCATGCGCTGCACACCAGGGTTTTATCCCGCAGTCACCTGCACTTCTGAGGCCACTTCTCTCCTTCCTCCCCCCTCCTCCCTTCTTCATAATTGAAGAAGTTAAACTGAAATTTTTCTGTGAATCTGCTTATCATCACCTACATGGAATTCTCAAAGAGGCACAAAACATTTTACTTCAAAACCTTATGTACACAATGATGAAGAAAAACTTGCACTTTTCAAAGTATGCACTGTTCAAATCACAAAGATCAGGAAGCACAAAAGTAAAACGTCTCTAAAAAAAATAAAATAAAAGTAAAGTAAACATTTCTATGTAGCACAGAAGAACTACATGACCTGTTCACATAGGCGCATTTTCAAAATATCCTTCATTTCTTAAGGTTGTAAGTTAAGCCAGTCATGTTGGCGCATGCCTGCAATCCCAGCACTTAGGAGGCTGAGGCAGGAGGATCGTTGCAAGTCTGAGACCAGCCTGAGCTACAAAGTGAGCTCAAGGCCAGCCTGAACTGCATAGTGAAACCTTTTGTCTCAAAAAGACAAAAAAAAAAAAAAATCATTTAAGTTCATAGGTTAACCTGTCTACAGATAATCACCACTCAATTTTTGTCTCATTTTTGAAAGACAAAAAAGAGAAGAACATGGTAATCAAAATGTATTTTCTAATATTTTAAGCTCCTTGGCTACAAAAATTTGTTGTTTATCTTATAATAAATTATATAAAATTACACTTAGATCAAAAAGCACCACCTCTCTACCTAGAAGAAAATCTCTGTTATTTCACTGGTACTATAACTGTATCTTACATCCTATGTTACTAAAGTCATAAATGCACAAGATGTTTAATTTTATGTTAAAAGGAACACACAAGTATTTTTTTTTTACCGTCTGTGCTTTCACTGGCTTTTTCACATGGCAGAAAGACTTAACATTTCCTACTGTCAATAATATGACCATTTCATAAAATGTAATTTGAAGAATACTGTATTTCAGCCAGGCATGGCGGCACATGCCTGTGATCTTGGCACTCTGGGAGGCTGAGACAGGAGAACCACACATCCAAACTCAACCTGGGCAATTTAAGGATTTAGCAAGACCATCCCTCAAAAAACAAACAGGCTGAGGATGTAGCTCAGTGCAAAAACCCAGCACTGCAAAATTAACTAATTAATTAACTAAACTACAGAAGTCAAACTCTGTGTAGCATTCTAGTCAAAAGCCGAGCTGGTATGATATGCCTATAATCCCAGCACTCAGGAGGCTGAGGCAAGAGGATTGCTGTGAGTTTAAGGCCAGCCTGGGCTACATAGGGAGACTGTCTCAAACAACAAAGAACAACAAAAGCCTAAGGATTTTTTTTCAAGATTAAAAAAAATTGGGGGGGGTCCCAAAGGTATGGAATATAGATCCTCCTCCCACAGTTTTTGCACTCAACTGACAACCACAATTTTTAAAAATACCTTTCTCCTTTCATATAACTACAAATGCCTCTAATATAGAACTACTTTAAGAGAGTTACTTCAAATTAAGGCTATATTTTCAGTTCTTTTTCAATTATACTAAATTAAAAATATACTGAACTTTGGCCCCTTATTTTTCTCAGCCTATCTGCTGTGTCCATATAAATTTTCTCATATTCTAAGTTAAGAGTAACATGCAAAGTTACTGTGTAAACTATGTCCATACTATCATTACTTCCTAGGTTACTGTATTTGAGCTACATGGACAGCAAAGATAATATGGCCAGGGTATGAAAGCAGTTTTGATCTAGTGGAAGGAGTCGTTATAGAGTCTGAAGCATTACGATCCTACCTGTAAAACGGATTAAATATAGAGCTTTCCAGCTGTTATTAGGAAGCCTAGTGGGTCCAATCTAGCATAGCTCCTCAGTAAGTACTGTACTCATTACCATTCTACCTCCTCCCATCTCCTGAGTCACAATTCCTTAAAGAATGCCATAGCGCACTTTGGACTGTACTAACCTGAAGACATGCCTGAAGCGGGAAATAACCTTTTTCACCTTATTTTTCTGAGAAAATCCTCCCACCACCACCCATATGATGGTCTACTAAGTTCAAAGAAATTTAAAAGAACAAGAGAATAAACGCAGAAGAATCGGCAATTAAGGGAAACTGAACTGTACTGCACATGCTTAATTACTTAGTATTATGTTTTGATTAATGCATGCAATGACTGCATCCTTAATGAAGAATTCTAAGGTCTCCATGGATGCTAACCCTACTCACATTCACAGGAGAGGTGAGAGACACCACCTCTAGAGTAAATTTAGAGAAAAACCTGAGAGCTCCTACCAAGGACATGTGTGGGATCTGTGAGGAACCCAGCCAGGTGAGTCCTTGAGCTAGACTTTCACCACGTGGCACTCTGGCTATTCCCACTGCTAAAGTCTGTGTGGCTCAGACGTGAAGCAAAGTGCCTGTCTTGGCAACGTGCTATTCCATCACACAAACAATACCACCACTTAAAAAAGCCCCGGCTTCTATCATGGGCCATCAGGAAGATGGCAGTAGGTAATGCTGCTTTTTACATATGCTGCTTTGTTTCTCATTATTTCTTCCTAGAAATAACTATAGCAAAGTACAGATCATTCTGATGGAAATAAGAGTAAGATTGTTGCAAGAGGTCAGTTTCCAAATCGGTTTTCTTGTATTCCCATCACTCTTCAACAGCATCCTTTGAGTATTCCAACACTTTCAGTTGACCTCTTTAATTTAAAAAGTAAATGGAAGTGAAGTACACTAGGAGGAGAATGACAGGACCTGGCTTCTAGCTGTTCAGCTGAATTTACTTAATCTGGCCCAGATAAATTAATTTCTCTGAGGATAAATTTCTCCATCTGAGAGGGATAATATCAATTTTCCTGTTTTTCACAAAATTATTTGAAAACATGAAATGAACTGTAAAATAGGCTGCAACAGCCTCCACACTATACAAACGTAAGATGCAGGCACATAAATACACATCTCTCTATACTAATGCTGCTAGTACTATTTACACATCAACAAATGGAACCACAAAACCACCTTTTGGATCACATTTAAAACAAAAGAGTCAAGCTTCTCCCTAAAGCAAATTCACACTTAGGACATGCAGATTTTTCTGGTCACTAAGCACAACATTTCATATAGGAAAATACTAGAAAATCTAAAACATGTACCAGAACTCTTAATTTTCATTGATTGGGCTTATTAAAATATCTACTTTAACAGAATGGGAAAATCCTAGTGAAACGTTCACATTAAAAAAAAAAAAGCATGAAACAAGTAATTAGAAAAATTCAAAATAAACAGACAGGTCTGTCTTACTGTTCAGTGAAAACCATCAACTTGGGGAGGAGATGCATTACTTTTAAGTGATGGGCACAGGTTTGGCTATTAGACTTGATCAGCTCCCACTAATATGAAAGCATTCACTTTTGCTGGTTTACTTGTTTTACATCAATATGCCATCAAACTCTGAACTAAATTAAAGAAGCAGTCATCGTATTCTCCCTCCCTTTCAGCAGCCAAAGCAACAGAATCTAAAGTTTTTCAGCAAAATAATTTTACTTCACTATTTCATGGAGAGACAAGACTAAAGTCCATGATCAAAACAGGAAAAGTAAAACCTTAAAAATAATACTCTGAGCACTCTGCAATTTTGCTGCCCAAAATAGAACCCATATAGTCCATGCCACCAAATGAAAATGATAAGTTAGTAAGCACGAAGTCAAATTATAAAGTAAAAGATCTAAAATATTTTAATGGTAATAAATGGGAGGGAAAACTTATCTTTACTAGAAGGTGCTTGGTGTTTATTTGCTCTTATCTGTTCAATGACACTGTTTTGAATGACCACCCCCAATGAATTTGAACTTGAAATTGAGTATAGGAAGATAAAACTTGACTAATAAATTATTTGGCTATGTTCTGTTAGAACTCTCCCACCCCTCAAATGAAGAAGTCAGTCATAGCTTTTGAGAGATTATGTTTTTAACTAAAAATTTGAGAACACAAATTTTTTTCAATTGGTTTAGCTGAGCCCCACTAGTCTCTCACCCCAAGAAGAAAATCAAAGACACTTTTGTGGTGAGTAAATGTAATTTTTAAAACTAGTCTGAAATTTTAAATTCAACTTTTAATAGCTTCCAAAGAAACCATTTCATCGCTATGCTGCTTTTAAAGAAACTGACTCAGTATTTGTTATGCAAAACAGTAAGACTGCTTTGCAAATTATAAAATTTCTGAATGAAAACGCACAAAGTTGAAATTTTCTGACACTTAAAAAATGGCTTATGGATCACCAAAGCCTTCACAGAACCACTTGTGAGCAGGGAAATGCAAGCTGAAGGGAAAGAAGGTAGATTCTGCCCTAGGATGGCCCTCTGAGCAAGGTCACAGTAAAAGCCACCACAGGTGGCTCTGAAGACTTCCACAGGGTGAGCCACCTCCAAAGGTCAGGCACCCCTGAAGGCAAACACCTCCCTTGTGATTGCCTTCACAAGTGTCCATCACCTAGGGACTGACAAGCAGAGCAACTGTTGCTCAATAAAATCTCCTCTTCCCTCTTGATACCATCTGTCTGAAACTACTGTCCCCCACAAAACAGACACACACATTTGCACACACCCCACTGAATCAGAGAGATGACACACTGTGCTCAGTAATAACCTCTCTGACCAATTGCTCATCTACTTTTGAGATTCATTACCAGATTTGGAAGAGTGATTCAGTTTAGACAGCAAATATTTATAAAGTATAAAAGTATCAAACATATATAAGTAGCTCCTGTTGTAATGTTTTTTCACAGTTTTCCTGACTTTTAGCAGAAGTACCCAGGTTACTGCTATTCTTTTAGGCACAATTCGACATCATTTACATTCTTTCCCAAGCCACTAAAAAAACCGGAGAAACCTCCGCAACTTTACTCAAAATAATACTGAAATTCTAGTTTTTGATTATGTAATTAGTTCTGAATCTTCTAATTTCTGTACATTTTTTCAAGTTAAACAACATTTCTTTTAAAACTACTTTAAACCACTATGTATAAAAGGCTCTGTAGAGAGCCAGGGACAGAGCTCAGCGGCACGGCGCCTGTCTGGTAAACACAAGGTCCTGAGTTCGATTCCCGATACCAAAAAAAAAAAAAAAGCTTTGCACAAACATAACTAAATTTCCCTCATCTATTAAATGATCATCTCAGTTTAACATAATAAAACACAAAACTTAGACCATCTCTTTCTAATCAGCTTATTAACTTTAATTACAAGTAAATACTACTGAAAAGTACAATTTGGAAAATGTATTATATACCTTTTAGAATAAAGGTTTAGGTATTTAGCTATTAAATATGTCCATAAATTGTTACTCTATGATTTAAAATTAGTATTTATTTAATAAATTAGAAAATCAAGCAAAACATAAAATCTATTTTGATTTGTAGATCTCACTGATTTATAATGTTAAGTAATATTTTTTAAAAACCCAGATGACTAGTCTACTAAAAATATAAACTAGAGTTTTAAACTTACATTATTACCTAAGTTATCAAGTAAGTTTTTTTCTTTATTGCTTCTGTAACTCTAATATTTACGTCTTAGACGTCACAAAAACATGCGTTCACTAGAAGGGTATTAAAATTAACCTTCTTAAAAGAGGAAACTAAAAGTCCAATTCCAACATCAAATCAATAGTAACTTTAAAGACTGATATTATATATTTTATATTACCAAGTTATAATCACACATGAAATCTGTAATAATTAAATTCAGGCATTAATTTGTAATTCAACAAATTCTTGAAATAAAAGACAATCATATAATTAAAAAGTCTCTTCTGTTTCTAGAAAATTAAAAATTGATACAGCAAAAGCCTTTGTTGCAGGGAGGGCTTGAGGTTGGGTGTTTTTTTTTTTTTTAAATTCAACTATACACAATGTAGTACATACAAGCAAAATACAATTGAGATACTGTTTTCTTTAACATTCCTATAGGAGACCAAATTCATTTGCATTGGAGAGAACACAATTACTGATTTTTAACTCATGAAAGACAAATTCATAGCTTTTTTCCTACACTACCTCATAGTATTCACACCATTTCAGTGGAAACATGTCTAGCATTACTTAGTTACTTCCTAAAAGTGGGAAGAAATTGCATTTTTCAAAGTTTTGTTTCTCACAGACTCATTCAACTTTAGATACAAAGGCACATTCAAGTTAGTATGTCTTAGCTCTCAACAATTTATGTAACACGTTTGTGTACCTATACATGACTTATTTTTTCCAAAAGTAAACTTAATATAAAAAATGAAATTTCTATCAAGGAAGTTTCCACAACTTTATACAGCACTTTAAAGGTTATCAGTCTTTTCATCTTTAATAAGTCTTCCATGCAAACATACTACCAAGAAATATGAATAGAGAAAAAAAGATCCCAGGATTTTTATTCAACAGACTGAAAACAACTTAGAGAAACAGATGTTTTGTTTGTGGTTTACATTAATTTGCACTTAATAACAAAACTCATGTGGCAAAAAGAAAAAAGAATGTACTACTTCTTAGTAACTGAGAAAATAATGGTATCTAGTCGGTCTACTGCGTAACAGCCCATATAAAATGATGCTGAAACAATACTGAACCAAAGTCTCAACTGGTAAGCAAGTGGCATACCAATAATTTCATATATTAAAATAAAATGTATCTTACTCCAAACTATCATTAGCTTAAAGAAAATCCATTTGGGATGCAGATACTAAAACTGCTTCTTAAGAAATCAAAGAAATAAGTACAATATACAGAAAATCAGCACTCAATTGTTGAGTCATTTTTTAAGAAAGCAAGCAAGCAAGAAGGATGAACTGTTTTCTTCACATTTTCACTTCATCTAACAAAAAACCACATATAGAACTGACCTAATGCTCACAAATTTACTTCTAACTTGTTTTAATTTTCATAGAAATGCAACAAAAGGACACCATAATAGTCGCCATGTAACATAAAAGTTTTGGTTTCAAATGTCTCAGTACCCTGGTTTCTTGAAAGTCACCAGCGTGGTAGTGCCCAGTACTACATGAGAAAACACAGCTGCCCCATGCCAGGACTCAACTCAGTTCACAGTACCAGTCATAGCTCTCTCCCCCTCAGCCTGCATGCAAGTAGCTGATTTCTGCATTTTAATCTAATAAAGGAAAGGAAAAAAGAGGAAAGCCATCCAATAGAAATGGCAACACTCCTCTGCAGCAGCAGCTTATACATACATTTGGTATGTTAAACATCTTCAAGTGCAGTGAATCACACACAGCACATTTTAATCTACCTTCTGGGTATTTCACATCCCCAATATGTTAAAAGAAACATGTACTAATAGAGTTGAGTCCCAGATTGTCCTTTAAACTAAAAACCTGAGACATGCCTGTAATTCTAAATTTATATAAACAAAACTATTTAAATGCTACTCCAGCCAACAGCAGATACCTGCATTTTGAAAGAAAAAAGCTAAAAACTAATGTATTTGTTGACAAATTTTACTAGATAAACTGGGGTTCCATTAATACTGCCTTATTCAATGATGTACACTGCAAGATGAAATGAGAAACCAGCTAACCAAAGTTAAAATTCCAGTGATTTTTATTAATTATAACCCCAAAAAGGATGCACAATTGCTAAGGGTCAATAGAATTAGACATTTATAGAAACAGAGCATCAAATATTTTGAATGTTTCTTTCAAACATTATTCAATATTGTCATCAAACTTTCAACTGTTATGAGATGAATAATTTAAACTTAAATAGTATAACAGAAAGCTTCTACTTAGACTCCTCAAGCCAAAAAAAAATATATTAAAGAAAAGTTTCAAAATCTAAAATACTTTATTAAAACCAATCACCTCCACATTAGATCTTTTCCAACATAAGGAAGTAGCTTAATATGAGACGTGAAACTGGAAACTAACTCTTCGCTCTTTTTTTAACAAAAGATATTAAGTAGTTCTTAATATGTCACAGAATCATTTGCAAAAGATAGTCTGTTGCTTAAATTAAAATGTATCTGGAAGTGCGCTCACATTCTTTACAAATTCCTTCAACGACACAACCAAGCACTTATAAAATTAAAGAAGTTTGTTTTGAAATCTATTGAATCCTGGCAAAAATCAACTAAGGGACCACCTTCTTGTCTAACTCAAATTGTGAAGGTGGTAAATCCAAGACTTCTGCTAGCCTGTCCAATTCAGCTACTCAAGGACTAAGGGTGAAGAAGTGGAGAACGTGTAATCAAGGGCCCAAATTTAAAGTCCACCATAAACTTTTAAACCAAGATGTTCTCCCTCATTCTTTCCTCTGTCGGTATTTCTCATGTTAGCAAACCACTGCGAAGTCCAACCCCCACAAAACTTGTCACTCCTTCATTAACAATACTGCATTTAAATATAATCCTCGATTTTTGCCATTGCTGGTTTAGCCTCAAACATTTCTTAAAAGCAACAAGTAACACAACGCGCTCAGAAGCGACGCTGTTGTCTCAGTGACTAAAAGTCTAGCTTTTCACAGCCCTCCAAACCAAACAAACCTACTTCTTTAGAATGCTATGCAAATCCCTGACCCTTACTGAATAATTTTATTATTCAACATTCATCTAAAAAAGCAAAGTAATTAATCGCGTAGTTTAGTTAAGCAATTCAGCTGACACAGTAAATATTTACTCTTAACATCTCACAGGAAGTCTTGACAAGCATTTGTTGCATTGTGCTGGGGGTAGGGGTAGGGGTGGGCGTGGGAAGTGGGGGGTGGGAGGCGATTTTTGATAAACAAGTTAAACGGTCCCAGAAAGCGAACTGAACCTACCTAGCGTTCGCCTTCCCGACCCCCAATTAGGCAACCAGATATTTTCCAAGTACAGTAAACACCTTATATAATGAAACTAAAAAAGCTTAACTTTCCAAACTGTGTATCTCCCCGATGAAAACAAACAAAAACCTTTTGTAAAACTGTAAGAACACGTTTTTTAAAAAAAAAAGTTTGCAGTGTATTTTTTTTCTACTTAATACTTAAACCCAATCCACCAAAAAAAAAAAAACTAAGCAAAGTACTGTATATTTACCTTAGCTTTTTAGAGACTGAATAATCAACTTCCATGATTTTCCCATGCAACTCCACTTTACCTTTAAAACAGAAATTTAAAACACTCAGAACCTTCCGGAGCTCAGACCCGCGGGGGTCTGGGAGAGGCGCGCACACAACTCCCGGCTCGGGCTCCGCCTTCGGGCGCCCTCAAGGGGTCTCCTAACCGGCTCCGGCTGGGCGAACATGGTGCCCAGCGTGAAGAACGGTGGGCGCCCTGGGGTCCCGGGAAGAGGTGGGGAGGGTGCGAGCCTGGGTCCGACCCCAGGTAGAGCTGTGGGTGGCATTACCGGAAAAACAAATTTAATAAAGAGCGGCGCCAATTTGAAAGGATGAGCTCATTTGAAACTCAAGCTGCAGGGCTGGCGCGGCCCCGTCCCTCTCCCGGCCCCCACCTTCCCATCCCGCTAATCCGGGACCCGAAGGCTCCGCGGCGGGGTCCCCCCACCCGCTGCCCGTCCCCCCCGGGGGCCCCGAGAAGCGCGCCCGAGCCCCCCGGCGGTGCCGCCGCAGCCCCTGCCCGCCTGCCCGCTCCGGGAGTCACCTTGGCCTGGCCGCCACCCCGCCCCCACCGCGCCCCACGCGCCCCGGGGACAGGGGCTCCCGCGGGCCGGGGCCCGGGGGGCCGGGGCCGGGCTGGGCCGGGGGCGAGCGCGGCTCCGCGCGGCGCGTGTGCAGCGGCGGGCGGCGAGCGCGCGCGGGGACGCTG
>RJWT010013344.1:0-21825 GCA_004365215.1 Cuniculus paca | reverse complement strand
ATAGTCTGAAAGTCAAAGGAGAGAGAACAATGCCCTATGTGACAGGGAGCCAGAGGGGGGGAAAAATAATAGGGGTAGCCTGCCCATTAATTGCAGAATGGATAAGAAAGACATGGGATTTCATGGGGTGGAAATCTATTCAGCTATAAAGGAAGATAACCTCAAGGCTCTTGTGGGTAGACAGAGGCAACTGGTAATAGTGCTCATGGATGTAATGGACCAGAGTCACAAGGGTGAATTTTGTGTTGTCTCCATAGCATAGCAAACTAAAGGTGTTAGTGGGATCCAAAATGCACAATACATATTGGGAAAGTCAAAGGGGAGGAATTATCTAAAAAGGGAAGGAAATGACCACTCTTGATCTATTATCGTGATTTAAAATTCAGATTGTGTTCATAGTTCTGATTAGTTTCATTTTATTCTGATTTGTTTGATTTTATTATACTTGATGGCATGGGCAGCTATTTTAAAGATAACAAAATATATAATTGCAGCCATCGAGGATGTCTACTTATCTTGTTTAGAAACCCTGTATGGCTTCCATTGTTTGTTTTGATTGATTTTACTCTATTCTATGTGGTTTGATTGTAATATGTCTGAAGGTGTAGGCAACTATTCTGAAGATAACAAATATTAGGGTAGCCAATGCTGTTTTGCTAATACCTTGAAATTCTATATTGCTTACATTGTTCTGCTTTGTTTGTTTTGTTTTATTATGTTTTGTTTTGTTTCTACTGTTTTAGTTTGTTGTATTTTGTTTGATTTTACTTATCCCTGATGGTATGGGCAAGTATACTGCAGATAACAAGAGCCATTATGGTAGCCTTATCGATTGCTTTGTTTTTTGTTTTTTGTTTCTTTTTTTTACACTGTTTCAAAGTCATGTTCCATGTTCATTGCTTTGTTTTGATTGACTTTACTCTGTTTTGTTTTGTTTGGTTGTATTCTTTTCAAAATTAAAAAAAAAACATGTAACAACACACACAGTAATATACACTTACAACAGAAAGGCATGCTTGGTTCTGTTGTAATGAAATTCCTGGATTGCATGGGCAATGTCAAATGTTCTAGAGCCTCCGAAGCCCTTTCTTGTACACGTCACAGTGTCCTGTATTCTAGTCCTGCTCATCCGAGGGACTCTTTGGAGCAAAAAGCCTGTTGGTCTTGTTATGAAGGAAAGAGGTTTTGATGGACAGGTGCTGGGCTAACCTTTACTCTGAGCATAGGCGTTTTCGTCTGGAGGAAGAGCTGGCTAGCTGGCTACTCCATGTTCCCTTTGATCTGGATGTCATCCATGAAGCCAAACACTTGTAACCTCTTTTTTATTGAAACGAGGGCATCTCCGTGTTTTACAACTGGGTACTGTGTTACATTACGAAAGAATTTGCTCCACATATTAATGTTTCCATTAACTTTAATTTTAGAAAACCAATGTAGGAACTGAGCATTTGTGTGTGTGTGTGTGTGTGTGTGTGTGTGTGTGTGTGTGTGTGTGAGAGAGAGAGAGAGAGAGAGAGAGAGAGAGAGAATGGCATGGTCACATAAGAAAATATGAGTATTTTAAAGACATGCATATTGAAGTGTGTATAATGTAATGATACATTGACTTTAAAATGCGTTAGTAACCATAAACAAAGAGATACATATTTCAGTAAAAATAAAAACCTTGAGTCAGAAAAAGCAAGTGAGCAAACAACTGCTGAATGACTACTGAATCTACTTGATAACTACTGAATCTAAATGATGACTAGATGGGGATTCATTTTATTGTTCTACATTTTTGCATATTCTTAAAATTCTTCATAATAAAATGAAAATGTTAAGAGGTGCTTCTTTAAGAAAAAGTATCACACCAGGCGTGGTGACTCACGCCTGTAATCCCAGCACTCGGGAGGCTGAGACAGGTGGATCGTTGTGAGTTCGAGACCAGCCTGGGCTACAAAGTGAGCTCAAGGCCAGCCTGAACGGCATAGCGAGACCCTGTCTCAAAAAGACAAGGGCTGCGGATGTAGCTCAGCAGTCTAAGCGCCTGCCCGGCAAGCGCAGGGTCGTGAGTTCAATCCCCAGTCCCGCAAAAAAAAAAAAAGAAAAAGTGTCACTTCAAAGGTTCCGAAGCTTACTGTCCTGAGTTTACCTTATCCTTTATGAAACATAAATGTGAATTTAGGTAGGTGATCTAAGTCTATGAGCCTCAGTTTTAGTCATCTTTTTTAAAAAAGTCATTTACATCTTTAGGAAGTGGCCAAAATGTCATGAAATTCAACAATGAATGAGAAAGAATACAGTTCCTAAGAATGGAACTATTTAGAGCATTCAACAACCTCTTTTAAGTCATCAGTTCATTTTTAGTTTTAAAAGCAACTAAAAACAGGCACGAGAAGTATTTTGTTAACTACTACAAATACTGTAATGAACAACGACATAGTGTGACAGCTAAGACAACACATAGTGTGTAACAATATATTACATTACACATAATAATGAGGCTCATAGAGCTGGGCCTGGCCTCCATGATGTTGTTGGTAGCTCTGTGTACAACTAAGGAAATAGCAGCTGTCCCCTCTCGGGAGGTGTATTAAGTCAGACTAGGCTGGGTACACTGTGGCAACAAATCTCATTTGCTTAATCAAGCTGTCCTCTGTGTCTTTCACGGTGCAAGAACTTGTGAAACAGACACGTTTCGGTTGCCACAGAGGAGAAGGAAACAACTGGAGGGCCATTTAACCTGGGAGTACGATATGCCCTTTTTACACACTCATCCATTGTCTAGAACTAGTTACAGGGCTCCTTCTAGAGCAAGGAGAGGAAGAGAGAGACTCGGCCATTCAATGAGCAGTGTGTGTCTCTAGTACCAATTAGTGTAGGACAAACATTGCACCAGATCTGAATGCGCTATCACTTCTGTGTACAAAAATCCAAAAAAGTCCTGGGAGAGTATTGTTTTTGATGTATTTCTAGAATGAACAGTTTCTGGAAAAGTTTTGGGTGAAGTTACTGTCAGACAAGACAACAGCACAGAAATAATAAAGTACTAAGTGTGTTAGAGAACTATTTTGCTAGGAAGAATAGGAAGGCATGCGAGTGAACGCCAAAGAACTTCATTAGTCCCTTTGCAAAGGAGCAACATCTATCCTGCTAACAGGTTTACACTACAGACAAACTTGCCGAATATATGTGAAGCTTGAACTGATACTATGGAAGAGAATGGGATAATCTAACCATGCCTAGTTCTCCAAAGGAAAGTAGAGGTTTTCTCATGCTCGTATAGTTACTTAGTAAAAGAACCAAGATTAAAATCTTATGTTTCCTGATTCTGTATTCAGATTGCGTGTGGCTTCTCTAGTATTCTGGAAGCAGCTCACGGTATGGATAAAATGGTAGGGAGGCCAGAGAAATGAAGACCTATTTAGATAATTTTATACATTTACTTTTCTCAATGCAAAAAAGACCCTTGAACTAGACCAGTTATCAAGAGGAATGGAGAATTATGTGTCTGGAATTAGATGATTCTTTTCCATTCCTTCATGATTCCACATGCAGTATAAGGACTACAGGTAGATAATGCATCTACCTCAGGTGAGATTGGGAGGAACAAACACGTGTGACTTAATTTGAGTCTTTCTTTTCATTGTCTTCCTCTACATGCAGTTGGGAGAGACTGGTGGCATAGCTTAGCTCAGACAGGGTAGGTGAGTTTCATTCTGTGTTAGGGAGAAAAATGTTTGCCTGCTTATGTGGTCATGGAGTCAAGTCGCATTTTCAAATTCAACGTTATCAATAAAAAACTATTACTTTGGCTACGATTTTCTCTCTCATGTGTCTTATATCTTAATTGGCCTATAGTCAGGAGGAGAAAGAATGGTTGCTTATTGTCCCTCTCCAACTGCAACAGGAATCACAGCTTTAAAAAGGAAATGTTAGAATTTTAGAACAAAAAATAAATCATCAAGGTGGTTCTTATTTAAAAAAAAAAAAAAACCTTCTTTTCATAGGAAAAGAAACTGAGTTCCAGAAAGATCGACATACTTGATGTCATAGTTGCTCCTGAGTGTTGAATCTAGTTCACAGATCTTTCTCCTACTTGATTATAGGTTAGATAATGTGGGGAAAATAACATACCATAAATGGAAACAGTAAACCAGCAGTATGGACAGTAGGACCTGGAAATTTAGGCCTAGAGCTATAGATTTTTTAAAAGAGCTATAGATTAAGCTATAGATTTTTTTTCCCTTGTGAAGATTTTATGTTTTGGGTAACCAAATTCCTCAGATTCATTTTTGCTATCCACTGTTAGTGGGATGTATTGAAAGTCCTTCCCTTCCTTTACATCATATAAACAAAAACTCACAAAATACAAGTAAATACAGAATTTGTAAGTAAGCATGCATCACGTACAGAGAAAATACAGGTGCATATTTATAGTTTTATTGTTTACAGTAAAAACTTTATCAAGTATAATTTTGGCATTTGGTATCAGGTAGGTGTTTATACTTTCATGACAAAAAATAATTTATTGGGAAGCCCACCCATGTTTTTCACTGATTCGAAATACCACCTGTAGCTCCTTTTACATATGCTTGGGACTGTTTCTGAACTTTCCTTTCTGCTTGTTGATCCATCTGGATATATGTTTACTAATCCAACCATGCTGTAGGTAGTATTAGACTTGACCTAAAACTTAATATTGGAAAAGGTCAGGCATTGGACTAAAACTTACCTGTAGCTGTGTGTCTTAAGAAAGTGATCAAACTTCTGTTGGAAAGTTGGATAGTGTGGAACACATTCCTCAAGAGCATCATTGGGATCATGTATAGAATATTTATTTCCATGATAAAGAGATTTATTGGATCTCTGATGAAAGAAACAAAGATCCTATTTCTTTAATTCAAGGTCCAGGTTCCCTTCTACTACTACAAGTCTGGTATAATATTCAAAGCAGTTTCTTCAAACTAGAGGATTTTGTTGCTTTCTCTAAAACAAATGGGGGCAACCCAGAGTTGCACTTGATTGGTGTCCTGCATCAGAGTTTGTGTATGATGTCATCACACCTGACCCAGGTCACTGCCTTTCATCAGGACTCTTGCTGTCAGTCATCTCCTGATTCAAAAAGCAAAGGCTAGACTTCCTAACATTCAATGCACGGCTTTTATGACCTAAGCCTGAGGTCTATTTCAACATTATTCATTTTGACTGCTTGGCCTAATTACAAAAGAACTTGCTCCTACAGGCTGCTCTGTTTTTGCTCAAGGTGTTTTTTTGTTTGTTTGTTTGTTTGTTTACCTATCTGGCATGTTACCTCCCTATGTTCAAGGTGCTGGTCCAAAACCACTTCCTTCACGTGGTCCTCTCTGATGCTCTTGGCTGAAATAAATCTCCAATATTTAATTTTTGATCTTTATTCCACAGTCATTTAACAAAACTGTGAAAAAAGGGAGTATAAATATCCAGGTGCCATCTCAGAAAATACTACAAACAGAACACCCAGAGTAGGGTTATGACTTCATATTTTCACTTGAATTCTAGCTGATAATGATGCATTACCTAGATAGAGACCGTACTGAAAAATGCTTTCATAGTCTTTCGATATTTCTTTCCACTTTGTATTAAACAAGAATGATCTCTGAAACAACTTGTATATACTTGTTCTAGCTAGCTTACATGTTTCAAAGAAGTTGACATTTCTGCATATCAGAGTTTTTAAACTTTGAGAAGTTGTCTATGTTGTCTAGTGAAATACACTCAAAAAAGAAGTAGTTGCAACTATGCATCTCCCTATCCTTCCATCATTGTTCCAGGACTATAATCCAAAATGCTTCTTCCTTAGGATGAGAGATTGCTTAGGATGAGAGATTCAGAGATCCATCTCTGGATCCAGAGATGGTGGTGGCATTACCTAGACAGGAAGGAAGGACCAGCCACAGTGCTGCTGGAGTGATGGGAGATCTTGAGGTTGAGTTAGCCAGTCTAGAAACTACAACATGATTTTAATTAAAACTCCCTTTAATTAGGGAGCTTTGTATTTGGTTTATACTAGTCTGCACACAGCAGTTCAGAAACCAATTCCAAGAGGAACTTGGAAGCAATGACTGATTAACTGACTTATTCTCTCATGTTCTGCTTTTGTTTTGTAATTGGAAAAATTGTGATGGCTGTCCATTATGTTTTTTAAACCACAGTGTATTGTAAACCTCTTGGATATAGATATTATATAAGCATTTTGCATTATTAATAAGTTTAACATTTTTTACAAGCCTGTCTGCTAAATTCTGTACTCTACACCCACATCCACACTTACAAGCATAAAAAATTTAAGAGTGCGTCTTATACTTTGCTTGACATAAAGTTACTTTAGCTATTTCCTTATTCATACTTGTTTTGGAGAATGTGTAGTGTAATAATGTAGTTATTTAAAAAGACATTTCGCTGGGCATAGTGGTGCACTCCTGTAATCCCAGCACTTGGGGGCTGAGGCAGGAGGATTGTCACAAATTCAAGACCATCCTGAGCTACAAAGGGAGCCCAAGGCCAGCCTGAACTGCATAGCGAGACCTTGTCTCAAAAAGACACACACACACACTCACACACATGCGCACACACACACACACACAAAGACATTTTATTTCTGTCGTGTCTTGGTTTGAATCCCATTTTTTTTCTAGCTTTCCCACCTATAATTTGGAGTTAATACCTATTTTCTAAGAGAATTAAGAATACAGTAACTTGGATATAGTCAAAAACAGGGACACTGAAATACTGACATGGAATTGCTACCAGAAAGTGAATTCATGAAAAACTACTTTGAAATTTGTACATTGACCTAGGAAATTTAAAGCTCAACCTTTCATGAATCTATGTGATATGCAAATTATTGTATAATTATATTCCGAAGAGCATTTGAAAGTGGTAATAATTTTTATTATGTGACGCCACCTGGTGTCTTTTACAAGTTACTACAACCCATAACTGCCAGGGCTTTTTAGTCATAAATATTTATTATTAGACATTCTTTTTCTGGGTCAGGCACTTGTGAACTATGTGTGTTCTCAAGTTAATTAAGTCAACAAATACTTGAACAATTGCTATGTACCAAGAACTTTTTACGTAGTGTGTGATTTTACCATCATGACATCTCTCTAGATAAATTTTAATGTTCTCCCCATGAGACTGAGAGAGGCTGAATGATATATGCAAGATCACAACCAGAGACAGAAGGGCTGGCTTTAAATATGTTTCTTCCCTTATTGTCTCTATAGTATATAACAACCTATCCTAATTAACTTGCCTAGCAATGTTTCTTTTATACCTCTTCAAAAGTGTTTTAATAGTTGCTCTAGGGATTGCAATATTCACTCTTAACTTGTTACTGTATATTAGATTTATTTTTGTATATTAGTTTTAATATCACAATGTTTCATGCAAACCTTGAACAGTATAACTTTATTTACACACTATCCCTTATACTATTTTTTGTCTTTTTGAGTGGCCATGCAGTTCAGACTGGCCTTGAGGTCACTTTGTAGCCCAGGCTGATCTCGAACTTGCAACAATCTTCCTGCCTCAGCCTCCCAAGTGCAGGGATTACAGGTGTGTGCCACCAGCCTGGTGTATCCATTATGCTTCTGTCATGTATTTTATATCTGAATACATCACAAACCCAATCATGTGTACTTTACTATTAAGAAATTAAAAAAGGATAAGCTTTATATTTACCCATCTTTTCCTGTTTGGGGTCCTTTTCATTCTTTCTATTTGGTATAGTTTTCTTTCTTTTATTTCTGATTCTAGTAATTTGGTTCTTTTCTTTTTCCTTGGTCAGTCTAGCTGAAGAATTGTCAATTTGGGAGATGATTTTAAAGAGCACAGCTTTGATTTCAGTGATTTTTTTATTGTTTACTAATCTTTATTGATTTATTTCTATTCTAATCTTTCTTATTTTTTTCTTCTCTTTGCTTTAGGTTTAGTTTACTCCTCTTTTACTGGTGTCTGAAGGTAGGATTTTAGGCTATTGGTTTGAAATCTTCCTTTTTTATATTAGACATTTTAAAACCATAACTTTCTTTCTTAATATTGCTTAAGTTATATCTTATGAGTTCAAATCTGTTGTATTTTCATTTTAATTTATTCCGAGGATTTTCTACTTTTCACTTGGAATTATTTTGTAATCCATTGAGTATGCAGGAATGTGTTAATTTCATGTATTTGTGTTATTAATTCATGTAGTTGTGTTATTAACTCATAACTTCATTTTGTGATCAGAGGACATATTTTCTTCTACTTCTATTATTTTGAATCCATTAATGTTTATTTTATGGTCCATCTCATGGCATATCTTAAGGAATGTCCTCTATGCACCTGAAAAGAAAGTGTACTCTGCTCTTTCTAGGTAGAGTGTATTATAGGTATCTACTATGCCTAGTTAGTGTATAGTGTATTGAGTTTCCTGTTTTCTTGCTGATCTGCATACTTCTTCTGTCCCTTATTTTTTTTAATAGGAAATCAACAATGGGTACCACAATGCCTCTTGTTGTCTTCAAAATAGCTGCCCCTATCTTCAGACATAGTAAAAATCAAACAGAATAGAACCAATAAAAACAAAACAATGAACTCAATAAAAGACTTCAAAACAAGATAATAGTAAATCCAAAATGGCTACCGTAATATATCTTGTTATCTTTGAAATAGCTGCCCATGCCATTGACTATAATAAAATCAAATAAGACACAATGGAATAAAACCCAACCCAATGCAACAATGAAAATGATGCAGGACTTCAAAACAATGTAATAGGGAATTAACAATGGCTACTGCCTTCAGAAGGACACCCCCCCACAGATGCTACATTGCATATTGTTATCCTCTGAACAGATGATCAGACTGTTGGCTTTAGACCTGCAAAGTCAGTGAAATACTAAACACTACAGGCATTGAATTGTATTCCACCTCAATAACCATCACTGCAGCCTGTGTTTCTCCAGACGAGCTGGTCGCTTACGGTAGGGCAGGGGGTGGCTCTTCTTGTCTGCCAGTACTTGTGCTGGAAGGGGCTGGCATCTGGTTCTCCTCCCAGCAGCACATGCATGGCGCTGACTCACAGGGAAGGCTTACTTCTTGTTGACTTCTTGTTCTCTTCCCCCACAGTCCACGAATGGCACTGACTCACAGGAAAAGGCTGGTGTCTGGCTCTCTCCCCAGCAGCCTGAGCATGGTGCTAACTCACAGGGAGGGCCCTTCTGTCCTTTATTGAAAGTAAAGTTTGGAACTTCAACTCTTGTTCAATTGTCTATTTCTCCCTTCATTTATGTCAATTTGTTGAATTTTGATATTCTGTTATTAGATGCATGTTGTAGTTAGGGGTTGCAAGGAGAATAATCACATATAGAACACATAATTTATAGTATTATTTATAATGGTCACCCAATGAGCCAAATACAAAGAAAGTACAGAAAATCTGTCCACAATGCTAAAGATCAAGAAAATCCATCCAAGGGCTTGGATTCCATGGCAATAACCAGCATGAATTCAGCTGAAAACCCAGAGCCCATGACAATGACTCATGCAAGTCTATCCCATGGATCTGTGCTGGGAAAACCCAAAGGTCAGCAGTGGAAGTTAGAAAGTCTATGCCAGTGGGGTGAAGGATCTGTGCCATCAGGCCGAAGGTTCTGCACTGGAGCCAAGAAGCGACATTCAAAATAAATAAGGACCAGGGCTCCTCTGAAAAGTACCACAGCCATCCTCAGCAACAATGAGGTCTCGAGCTCCTCCAACAATGAGAACAACCAAGTCCATAGAGGAAGCCAGTATAACAAGGTTTTCTTGGAGATTGAACAACACACATCTTCCCCTCTGGAGCCAGAAAAAGATGATTAAAGTGAGGACCAAAGCACCCTCAAAGTGATCTGTTGCCATTCTCATCAACAAGGTCCCAAGTTCCTCCAATGATAACAGCCAAGTTCATGTCAGGGAAGCCAGCATGACAAGCTCCTCCAGGAGAACCAATGGCTCCAAACAACAACAACACTTAGGAGAACACACAATGGTGCTCATCCTCTCCAGGTGTCTTGGTTACTTTTCTCTCATTGCTGGGACAAAATATTCAACACCCAAAATGAAGGAAGGAAAGGTTTATTTAGCCTACAGTTTTTGGAGGTTTCAGTCCATACTCAGCTAGCTTCAAGGCAGGGTGGCATGGCTAAGGGGCAACATGGCAGCTGAGGCAAGTATCAGAAGCAACAAGACCAAAAGGGCAAAAGGAGAAAGCACACCTCCTTCCCTTCCTTATATTGTATGCTGGCCACCCACCCCTGGGTGGGTGCAGCACTCACACCACCAAACCCACCACTACACAATGAATCAATCACAAATGCTAGATTCAGCCACCTCCATGACTGCATGAGGCTTTGGGGGGACAGACACAAACCATAACACCAGGCCTCCTTTTTTGCTGGCAACAGTCCTCAAGTGGGCCATCCACACTCTGCACCATGCTGATTCAGTTCAGCTGGTGTTTAAGTTGACCACCAGTTGTCAATCCACCACAGTGCATATATGTTTATATTTTCCTAATGGATTGACTCTTTTATAATTATGAAATGTCCCTCTTTATCTGTTGTAATTTTTTGTTTTCAAGTTTACTTTGTCTGATACTAGTATAGCTATTGTACCTTTCTTATCTTGTAGTCATTATCTACATGATCTACGGTTATGTGTTACTTAATGATAGATATGCATTCCAAGAAATGTGGCATTATGCAATTCCATCTTTGTGTGAACACCACAGAACATGCTTACACTAACTTACATGGGGGGTGGGTAAATCATTCAATGTGACTCACTTGGAGCAGGCAAGAGATACACAAGATGTATGTTACTCATACAACATGACATGCTATTTTACAATAAACATAAGTACAAGAAGTAAACTCTAAAATAATATAAATATAGTAAAAATAGAGCTGATTATTATTATTAAGCATTATGTGGTATACATCTTAGTACAGTGTATTTTATACCTTTCTACAACTGATTCTGCAGTAGGTTTATTCACACTAGCATCACCACAAACACATGAGTTATGTGCTGTGCTACACTGTTATAATAACTATGATATCACTGGGTGGTAGGAATTCTGGAGCTCCATTAAAATTTTATGGGACTGCTGATACATATGTGGTCTGTCATTAGCTGAAACTTGGTTATACAGTGCATGATAGTATGTTTTACTGCTCTTTCACTTTCATGTCTTTGAGTATAAATTTTGTCACCTATAGACAGTATTTAGTTAGGTATTCTTATCCAGTCTATTCTTTTTCTACCTCTATTGAAATTATCACAAGCTTTTATTTTTTCAGTTTGCTGATATGGTTTATAGGATTGATTAATTTTAAAATTATAAACAAACCTTGCATTTCCATGATTAATTTCATTTATTCATGATGGACTATTATTTTTATATGCTGTTTTACTATATTTGCTAAAATTTTGTTGACTATTTTTGCATATACTTATGAGGAATATTTGTATTTTTTTCTTTCTTATATCAGATTTTGATATCCAATACTGCATCATAAAATGAGCTAGAAAATGTCTTTAATATCACAGAAAAAATTTTACTAGAATTTATACTATTTCTACCTTAAATATCTATTAGAATTCACCAAGCTTTCACTCAGGAGACTGAGGCAGGAGGACTGCTACAATTTCAAGGTCAACCTGCATTACACAGTGAGTTCAAGGCCAGCTTAAATTATAGTGAGCCTGATAATAGATAATGAGACCATCTCAAAAAATAGATAATGAGACTATCTAAAAAAAAAAGACCAGTGAAGCTGTCTAAGCTTAGAGTTTTCTTTTTGGTGATATTTTAAGGTATGAATAAGTATGAATTTGATTTCTTTGTTAAGAACTATTCCTATCTTTCTCCTCTAAATACATTCCCTATACAGTAGGTCCATGATTTATGACCAAGTTCCTTTACCAGGGAATGCTCATATGTCAGATTCATTTGTAAGTCTGATGAAGTGAATCTTGTATACCTTTGACACAAATATACAATGTAAAGCATAAAAGAACCAAACACACACATAAATACTGTGAATAAGCTATTTTACTTGTACAATTACCTTCTTAAAATAGTGATACAGGTTAGGGTTAGGATTAACTGCTTCCAATATTTCTTTGCATGTATAAATGCTAGTAATGCAAGATCTGTTGGTATCTGAAAAAGTTTACAACTTTAATGTTCATAAATCAGGGACTGACTGTATTTTAATAGGCCTACTACTTAGTCTGTTTACTTTTTATTTTTTATTTTAAAGAGAATAAAACACTACAAAACAGAATGAAACAGAACAAAGCAAATCAGAACAGAACAATGCAAGTAACACACAACCTCACAACAAGACAACAGGCAATCAACAGTGGCTACCATAAGGTCTTTTGTTTTCTTCATAATACCTGTCCATACCTTCACACACAATACAACCCAACAAAACAAAATAGTATAAAACCAGTCAAAACAATAGAATGAGAGCATTATAGGACTTCAAAACAAGACAATATGAAATCAGCAATGTCTTCCATAGTGTCTCTTGTTCTCTTCAAAATAGCTGTCCATACCCTCATAACACAGTGAAGTCAAATAATAAGAAATGGACTAAAACCAATCAAAACAAAAGAATGAAAGCATTACAGGACTTCAAAACCAGATTAACAGGAAATGAACCTGATGGATTGACTATTTTATAATTATGAAGTGTCCCTCTTTATCTGTTGTAATTTTTTGTTTTCAAGTTTACTTTGTCTGATACTAGTACAGCTATTGTACCTTTCTTATCTTGTAGTCGTTATCTACATGATCTATGGTTATGTGTTACTTAATGATAGATATGCATTCCAAGAAATGTGACATTATGCAATTCCATCTTTGTGGTTACTATAATGTCTGTTTTTCTTCAAAATAGCTGTTCATACCATCACATATAATAAAAACAACAACAACAACAACAACAACAAAAAGTGTGATCACATTTATGCATCATGTAGAAAAACCACTCTCAGTGTATTATCAAGGAATTTCCTTTAAGAATTACAACAGGATGGAATGACTGACCGTCAGGTAGAGTAGTTGGTTTGTATTTAGAAGTCAAATACTGAATGAGACAGTACCCCAAGCAAACAATAATATAACACGAATTTGCATTCTACAATTGGTTTCACTAATGCTTTAGGTCAAAAAAGGGTAGATGAGGGACAGGTGATTCTCCACATAGTGTCACTCCAGGAGGAGCTGATGGCTACCTTAGTCTCTGGAATGTTTCTATTTGATGAGACAGAGGAAGAGAACATAGAGAACAGGCCACAAAAACGTAGCTGTCTACACTTGTCCTAAAATCTGCTGGCAAAGTAAGGCACATTTTCACACCTGATTTCTGGTGGTGAGAAAACACAACCGTCCTGAGTTCTTAGAAGTAGAGGGAATAGAAACATTTCTATCACTGTCCATCATGTAGGGCCTGGATAGTAGTGTGATTTGTTTGTTCGTTTGTTTTAGAAGTAGTGGGATTGAACCCAGGGCCTTCACACTGAGCTACATCCCCAGACCTTTACTTTTTGAGATAGGTTCTTGGTAAATTGTCTAGACTGGGCTTGAAGTTGTGATCTTCATGCCTCTGACTCCTATAGTGCTGAGATCAGGCGTGTACCACCCCACCCACAGCTTTATTAAGATATTCTAATACAAAGTAAAGTTTGAGTAACACTGGTGGGGTTTAGACTCTTTGAAAGGAAGGGCGAGAAAGTCACTAATTCTACTTGGAGGCATTGTTAACTTGACTGTGTGCCACCTATGACACCTTTGTCTTGGCATGTGTGTGCCTGGTGCTAGGAGCAGATTGTCAAGGGTCACTGGTGGTGACAACTTGCTTGCCCGTCCTGTGCTTTTTCTTCCTTGCCCATGCACCAGTCCTTACCGGGTCCTCCATTACCCCTACAAAGACTCTGATGGCTCCTGCCAGTGGCGACAGTTGAAAACAAGAGAAATGGATAAGTGTGTTGAAAATCCAGACTAAAGATTTTCATCGTGAGGTTGTATGACTGGAAGGAGAATCCATGTACCAATGGTCAATAGCTCTTCTCTTCTTTCCATATGGTCAATAAAACCAAGGTAAGATATGGGTATCAAAAATGTCTTTTGGTTTCAATACATAAGCCCTAACTTTAACAGGGCTTTTAGAAACCTGAATGTACTCACAAATTATTCTTGGAATTAAAAATTTCCCTCCTGCCAGCTGGCGTGTATTCTTACTGATAGGTAGCTCCATCTGAAATATCGCTTATACACACAGGCAGAGAGCAGATATTTAGATTTGAACCAACCATCAATTTTGTATCTAAATCTTTCTAACAGGCTGAGTGCAGACTTCAAATAATGTCACTCTGAAAGATATTCTTTCTACAGTGACTTTACATAGGGCCTCTGTCCACACAGAATGGCTCAGGGGCCTGGAAGACTGATCATGGTGCATCTCGGGATCTGGTCAGTGTTAAGAAGCTCTCAGCGCACACCAGTGAACAGTAGAGTCAGTGTCTTGCAATTAGAAGGGCCCTAAAGAGCTCCTCTATGATGCTTAAACTCTCCCGAGTCTTCTTCACTAGTGCTCATTCACCCTCTAAGCGACTGTCTTCCATGACAGAGAATGTTGCACCCCAAGACAATCTACTCAATAAGGAGTACTTAATCTCGAGCAAGAATTTGCTTTCCTGTTTCTCATGCTTCCCCTGGAGCTAACAGCAAATTTAACCCTTCTCCTGCAAGCCAATCTATTAAGCACTGAAGGGAAACTTGTATCTCATTTCTAAACTCTTACTTAGACCAAGCTGAGAGCTGTCAGGTGGATGTCAGGCCGGGCAGGCTCACTGGAGGTTCAGCCTTGCCCCTAGACACCATGCCTGACAGTGATCTAGGTGAGGATGAAGGTCCCCTGTCCCTGGTGGGCAAGAGGAAGCACAGGGGGAACCTGCCCACGGAGACAGGGAAGATCCTCTGGGACTGGCTGTACTTGCACTGCTATGACGCTTGCCGCTCCGAGCAGGAGAAACTGAGCCTTTCTGGACAGACCAACCTCTCCTCTCAGTGCTGCAGATATCAATGTCCGGTGGTGGCTTCTCCCGGACTTGCTGCAGAAGAATGGCAAAGACCCTAATCAGTTCACCATTTCCTGCTTTGGGGCAAAACCCTCAGATGTAGCTCTTCCTCGTGGTAATAGCCCCTCAGTGCTGGCCGTGTCCGGACCAGCTCCCGCCAATGTTCTCTCCTTGTCCGTGTGCTCTGTGCCACTCCACTCAGGCCAGGGGGAAAAGCCAGCAGCTCCCTTCCCACAAGGGGAGCTAGAGCCCCCTAAGTCTCTGGTCAGCCCAGGTGGTACATTCACCTCGCAAACCAGGGCTGAGGCTGGGAGTCCCACAGGTGGACTTTTCAACACACTGCCACCCACAACCCCAGAGCAGGACAAGGCTGCTGGTGGAGGGGGCGCTGCAGAGGGCTGCTGAGATGGCGCTTCAGAAGCAGCAGGACCTGGCACCCCCGCTGCTGCACACTCCCATCCCTTTAGTGTCTGAGAACCCCAAGTAGGCATCTGCCAGCAGGGGTGCTCCAGGCTGGAGCCAGCTGTCCCGGGTTCCCGGTTCACTTCCTTCCTACAGCGGGTTTTCTGTGGATCTCTGCCAAGCATCAGGATCATCTCCTCTGTCCAGAGGTCTTGAGCAGGAAGATGCCAGCTGGTGTCACTGCACTGTGATGGGGACCTCTCCTATGTGGGTTGGAGACAGGCATGACACTGCTGCTGCTTCTCCAGAGAACCCAGGACGCTCTTGTTCTGGCCTCCTTTCCTGGGCTGGGCTCAGGAAACCTGCCAAGTTCAGACCTCTCTGGGTCCAAGCTGCCGCTGAGCTGTGCCTCTTTCTGTCAAGCCAGGTGTAGACATTCCAGGTTCATAAGTGTGGACCAAAGAGGAACCCAGCAGATGCAACAGGACTGACTGCAGTTGAATGTTTAGGTGTTTGCTAACTGTTAATTTTTCCCTTTTGGCTGTGGTTTGGTTTATAGCAGTAGTTATCCCAGGTGTGGGGAACGAATGCATTGCATGATAGAGTCTGATAAACTGAGATTTACCCACCGCTGCAACTGAGGATTGTTGTATAAGAAGGAGTATTTGTTATTTTGGGGACCAGCTAAATTTCTGCAGTAGCACAAAATTCCAAATGGTTGTTTTGGTGTTGGTTTACCACCCACAACACAACCCCACCACCTCTGGGGGGAAAAAAAGCAGAGGGGAAACACATGGGCACTGGCCCTTTGGCATTAGGCACAGAAGGGGATAAGGCCACAGCCCAGGGAGAGCCCAATAGAATCTGACAAAACCTAGACTTAGAGCAGAGAAGAATGGTAAAAACGAGAGAAGTGTTTGTTTTTATTTTTCTTTTTACTGTATGGAGGGGTAAGTAAAGACTAAGATGGTGGTTTTTGTGTTTTTTTTTGTTTTGTTTTTCATTTTAATGCTGTCCTCTTCTTTGTTCAAGGCTTTGTCCTACAGCCTGAGTCCTGAATCCCTTTAGGAACTTGGCTAGAACATCAGAGGCTCTCGCATCTCCTTCTTGGAGAGATGTGAGCCATCTGCTGGTCAGGAAGCCCTTGTAGCTACTACAACAGGAAGCTTTTCCCACAACCAAGCCAGGAAAGTATTTCTGGAGGAAGCTCGAGTGTCCTTGTTTCACCTTTCTGTAAGTGGGAGTGGCAGAGGCCTGCCTGAATTTCCCAGTGAGCAGATCATAGTTGGTCTTCATCTCCCTCTCTCTTTTTATTTTGCTGTTTCATTGCTGAGAGTGTTCAATAGCAGTATATCCCATCTTTATATATTCTAAGAAACACTAATTGTCTGGGTTACTTTTTTCTCGTTGCTGGGACAAAACACCTGACACCCAAAGTGAAGCAAAGAAAGGTTTATTTAGCTTAGAGTTTTTGGAGATTTCAGTCCATAATCAGCTGGCTCCTAGGCAGGGTGGCATAGCACTGGGGCAACACTTCAAGGCAGCAGCCAGAGGAAAAAAAAACTGAAAAGTAAGCCTCCTCTCCTCCCTTATATTGTACATAGGCTATCCTCCCCTTTCCAGGGCAGGTGTAGCACTCACAAAATGTCCTTGCCCTCCTTTGTACAGGATAAGGATATTTACAAAAGATTCTGGCTCCCTGCTGAGCCTCTCAGTTAAACTTCTAAACTGCTCAAGTTGACACAATGTATCAACTATAACACTAATCTTAGAATTTTATTAGCTAGCATATTTTTGTTCTTAATAACATTGTTTCTGGGCCAAAAATGACCAGGAGCCCCAGTCTTAGTTTCCTGAAATAGCCAAATTGGGCCTAAGGGGAAGAGGCTCCTGGGTGTTGACTGACTTGGGTGGGCCCAGCCAGAAAAAAGAACACATCCTCTGTCCTTTCAGAAAGACCCCTGGTGCCCTCAAGAAGCCCCACCACCCTTTGAGTGGCTTGTTCCATCCCTTGCTTGTGGGAGTAGGAATACATTTTTTTTTTAAACTGAAAGAGAGTTGTCTCTTGGTGGGCAAGATTCCTGAGCTCTGTTCTGCCTCCCTGTAGCCTCTTCCTCCTGTGCACCAGGGGTCAGGAGTCCTCATATCCTGAGGTTTAGCTGGTAAAGAATGAGCATGGCAGCTTCAGCGCTAGCTGAAGCTGCTGTCTCTGCTCTCTGCCCATCTTGTCCATCCCGGCCATGTCTGTGAGTGAGCCCAGGACCAGTGTGACTGTTGCAGGGTGCTCCGTAGCAGGGGGCTTGGAGTATACTGGGTAAATGGGATGTTCCTTTCCCACAGAGCACTGAGCAGGGGAGGTGATGAGGGAGCCATGCTGCTGAATTCTGTTTGGCATTCCCCCCTTATGTAAAATGGGGTGTCTAGGGGGGTAGGGCAACCTCTGCTTGGAGTTGGTTATAAGATACACCTGGAGGAGAAGCAGTTGTCCCATTCAATTATTTGAGCAAACAATTACTACAAATAACTTCTGTTTTTTATCTTTTTCAAATAAAGTTGTTTTGTTTTTATTTTTAAAGGCAAAAAAAAAAATCTTACTTAGCCCAAATACCTAGTTTCCTCAGTTCGTCCTCAAATCATAGAATATCCTATTAGAAGAAATATATTAAATAACTTACAGAAATGAACACACTGACTTTGACTATATTTTGGATATTATTTTTTTAAATGATCCTGAGATCATTCCATGTAGGAATTCAGTGATGTTGGGAAAATCAGGGAGCTTTTCCCTCTAAGTATCCTAAGTCCTTAACCAAAGCCAATTCCAGAGTCTGAACTAACAAACTTATCAAACATGCATTAGGTGACGCACTTAGGTGTGCAAACTTATTTTCCTATAATTTAATTTTTACACAACAGCATTATTGAGATGTAATTTTCTTGCCTTGGTGGGCTTGGACGGTGGAGGATATGAAGATGGAGTTCTCCTTCCTGCAGGGCAACAAAGATGCTAAGGAGTGGGCCTCCCTTTTGAGAGGAGAATGTAAGAAACTGCACCGGGATGGTTTTAGGTCCATATTCTTACACTGTGGAAAGCAAGCTACCTAACTACAGAAACATGGAGTAACTTGTATAGCTTGCATATAACCAAACATTGAAGCAAACACTCAACAGTTATTTAGGTACTCAAGCTTGGATATTGCAGATAATCTTGTTGAAAATAGAGTAAAAACTTTATTGATGGGAGTTTTGAAACTGGAGGAAAAGATCTTGCTCATGGAAATTCAGGAATTTCCAGAAGTGCTGCCTGCATTGTTGTGCACAGTATGGAACATTTCCAGCAAAGTACCTAAGTGTGTGTGTGTGTGTGTGTGTGTGTGTGTGTGTGTGTTCAAGAAAGATTTGGGGCTGGGGATGTGACTCAGTGGTACAGCACATGCTTACCATGCTCGAGGCCCTGGGTTCTACCCCCAGCATCAAAAACGAATAGGGAGAAGATTTTGTGTTAATCCCAGTGCTGGATTTGTCTGCCAGCTTCAGGAACATGAAGCCATCTACCTAGCAACATTAACAATAAAGACAATGTCGCCACTCCACACAGAAAGGTCATTGTTCACTGGTCCTGGTACCCCAGGCCGTTTGAATAAGATGGTTTTGGAAACATACAAGTGGTGACTGTACAGAGTGGCTGACTCCAGAACAATATTAGAGAGGTGTGAACTCCTATTTGGAAAGGAGAAAATACTATCAAAAATAGCAATGTAAAATAATAAAAACCCAAGGACTTGTATTCAATTATATGTTGCATCCAGATAGGTTTCTCTGTAACTTGTTAAGCAATGTTTTAAGAAGATATTAGGCATCTGCAATAGATGACACTGATGGTTTCTCTGTTTCTCACTTTTAATATTTTATAGTTTTATTATAAACTAAGAATTTTTGACTTAGAAAAAATAATTTATATGCTATGAAATCCATCATTTTAGTGTTGTCTTTTTCCATTTTTCTCATCCTTTAACTGGGTCGTATAAAAGAAACAGATTTATTTTGACTCATGTTTCTGGAAGTCTAACAGGAAGACACTGACACCTGCTCAGCTTCTGGTGAAGGTCCTGCATAGCTTCCGTCATGGAAGAAAGAAAGTGCGTGCAAAGAGATCACATGGTGGAAGAGGAAGTAAAACAGGCTGAAGAAGTTTCTTGACTGTACATTAAGAGTGGAATTGCGCAGTCATGTGTTTGCCATTTTCCCCCAAAGCTGCACCATTTTACATTCTTGTCATTAGTGAACAGAGGTCTAATTGCTCTGAATCCATACCATCACTGGTGATAGATATCTTTATATTTTAGCTATCCTACCTGATGTGCAATGGTATCTTACTATGGTTTTGATGTGCATTTCCCTAATGAGTAATGCTATTGAACATTTTTCAAACGTTTGCTGGCTATTGATATATTTGCTTTGAAGAAATAACTTTTTAAATCCTTTGCCCATTTCTAGAAATAGATTTTGGTGTTCAAAACACTTTTAGATGCACAGAAGTGTTGAGAAGAGAGGTACAGGGGATACCTGTATGGCTTCTTTCACACTCATGGCCTTCACAAACACCAACATATTCACTTCAATGGCATTTTTGTCACCACTGAAGAAATCATATTGATCATTATCATCATAAAAGACCATAGTTTACCTTATGGTTCAGTGTTGGTGTTGTAGACTCAATAGGTTTGGACAGGTGTATAGTGACATGTACTCACCATTATGATAGCCTATCATATAGAGTATTTTTCCTGCTCTAAAAATCCTTGATGCTGTATTTACGCCTTCCTTCTCTACATGTTTTACTATCTCCATAGTTTTGCCTGGTCCAGGATGTCACATTTTTGGAATCAGATAACGTGTAACCTTCTCAGAGTGGCTTAATAATATCCCTTTAGGTCCCTCCATGTCTTTCATGGTTTGACAGTTTATTTCTTTTTAGTGCTAATATTCTATTGTCTAGAATTATTGCAGTTTATACATCTACTTACCTGTTGAAATTCATCTTGTTTGCTTCCAAACTAATGCAAGTATGAATAAAACTACTATAAACACTCTGTGTAGGTTTTCATGTGAACATGAATTTCAGCTCTTTTGTATAAAAACCGAAGAGCACGATTCCTTAGTTCTATAAGAAACTGTCAAACTGTCTCTCTCCTTGGCTATTCAATTTTGCATTCCCATTAACAATAAATGAGAGTTTTCTGCTTGTTCTTTCATTAGGTAAACTGTCTTTTATAAATGTTGAGCTTAAACATTTCTTATACAACCTGGACACAAGTTTTACCATTTTGACTGCTGAGTCTCCTCAAGTTTCTTGGACCTTGATGCCACATTTACACCACACTTGGGCACAGGAGAGAAGCATTCTGCCATTCCAAATGTTCTGCTCACTGGGGAGCTGAGGACTTATGGGTACTCCTCCTGGCCCATCTACAAAGAAAGGTACCTACAGTTCTTTGTACTCTGTGACCTGCCTCCACAGAGGCAAAGGTGGGAAAGACTGTCTTGTATATCAGTATGCTTTTTATTTTTTATTTTTTTATTTTGAAAAGAATACAACCAAACCAAACAAAACAGAGTAAAGTCAATCAAAACAAAGCAATGAACAGGGAATATGACTTTGAAACAGTGTAAAAAGAAAGAAACAAAACAAAACAAAACAAAACAAAACAAAATAAAAACAAAAAACAAAGCAATAGATAAGGCTTCCATAATGCCTCTTGTTATCTGCAGTATACTTGCCCATACCATCAGGGATAAGTAAAATCAAACAAAATACAACAAACTAAAGCAGTACAAACAAAACAAAATATAATAAAACAAAACAAACTAAGCAGAACAAGGTAAGCAATATAGAATTTCAAGATATTAGCGAAACAGCATTGGCTACCATAATATTTGTTATCTTCACAATAGTTGCCTACACCTTCAGACATATTACAATCAAACCACACAGAATAAAATCAATCAAAACAAACAATGAAAGCCATACATGGTTTCTAAACAAGATAAGTAGACATCCTCGATGGCTGCAATTATACATTTTGTTATCTTTAAAATAGCTGTCCATGCCATCAAGTATAATAAAATCAAACAAATCAGAATAAAATGAAACTAATCAGAACTATGAATACAATCTGAATTTCAAATCATGATACTAGATTAATAGTGGTCATTTCCTTCCCTTTTTAGATAATTCCTCCCCTTTGACTTTCCCAATATGTATTGTGCATTTTGGAT
>RJWT010013343.1:8556-21918 GCA_004365215.1 Cuniculus paca | reverse complement strand
ACTGTGGAACCTCAGTTCACAAACTTAATTCTTTTCACGATCCTACTTACAAACTGAATTGGATGAGAACCTTGTCAAATTTCCCCATAATGTCAACAATGTACTTGACCAATGAATTTGATTCAGTTCTTGTTTAATTCGGTTTGTCACCATAATCGTGGAAAGAATTAAGCTCATGAACTGAGGTACTACTATATTCAAACTAAGTAACATCCTTTTGTGAAAGTTGGGAATTTAAAAAAAGGGCAATGATGAGGGCAGTTGGTCTCTGCTGAGACATCAAAGCTATACAAATAGAAGTTAAAAAAGAGTGGGAGACCAGGGCAGAAAGAAGAGGAAAGCATAATGACAAGTACATCCATTAATTAATCATTTCTCCTTGTTCTTTTCTCAACTTCTTTAAAGTGTAAACTGTGGTGGCTTGAAGTATGTCCACAAGTTCTGTGATACTCTTTAAGGTAGAGCCTTTCTTCCCTTTGAGAGTAGGCTGAAACTAGAGCTTGGTTTTTCCTAAGTAGAATAAAGTGGAAGAGACAGAGCACAGCTTTGGGAATTGGGTCCTAAACACACTGTGACTCCCTCTTTGCTCTCCTTTTGGACAACTTGCTTCATGGAAAATTAGTTGATGTCATGGACACAAACAGCATAAAAGAGGACCACATGGTAATGAGCTGTGGCATCCTGACAACAGCCAAGAACTGAGGTCTTTTTTGCCAATAGTGGTGGACTAAGTCATGCCGGAAGTGGAAATGTCAGCTGCAGTCAAGCCTTCAGGCAGCTATACCTAACCTCCTGGGATATTCTGAACAAGGACCATATCTTGTTAAGGCCCTCATGGACAATTCCTGACCCTCAGAAACTCTGAAAAATAACAAATGCTTAGTAAATGTTGTTACAATTTGGGGGTCTTTGTTACACAGCAGTAGATAACTAATACACAAACTAACAAACATACCTCCCCAAACAACAAAACAGAGCAAATCAAAGTTAAAACAAGACCCAATACCTAGAATTTCCAAAGAATAAAAGAACATCTTGAACCTAGGCAACTGTCATTAGGTAAAAATTTTCCCTAAACTCTCTTAATCCAAAGATACTGAAACAATTAAATTTGTTACTAATATAAATTTCCATGACTTGAAGCTTAAATATGTATGCTACTACAACATCACATTGTGTTAAAAAAGGAAGACAAAGGTCTTCAAGACATAAAATTACATAAAATCTCTGAAGTTCTCAAAGCAAGGTGAAAAACTGAATGCAAAAAATGGGCCAAAGAAACTGACCACTTTGTGAAGTCTGTTAAAAATCTAGCCTTACAGAATGGAACAACAATAGACAATTAACAGGAAGAAACATGTAACCTAGCCATTAGTCTAAAATGATCATAACTCATTTAAAAAGAAAACACCTGCCAGCTTTCTGATCTAGAATTTGGCAACCAGCTTAGGCTACTTGCACTGAGAACTGATTATAACTAAGGCTGAAAAGTGTGGCTTGATTTCCATAATTCCCAAGGGCGGCAAATGTTTCTTGAGTTTGCATTCTAACACAATTATGATTGTTAATCTAGAGGCATTTCCTTTCTTCAGGCATCAGGCACCTCACTATTTTTCAATCTATTTTCTCTAATCTATTATACAACCAGGATTTTGTTAGCCATGTTGCATGACATATAGGGAGCTTTACTAATGATAAAAGATGCCAACCTGGGCACAGGTAGCTTCCAGTGTTCGACCAAAAATTAGGCATAGGTAATATGCCCCATTACCTGTGCCTTTCTTCCACAAGTTCCTTATGAAGTTGTAATTTTAAAAGAAATGATTCCTATCAAAATTCAACAGCATTTTATAAACACATATGCTTTCTTCCTTTACTAGCCTCCAAAAATTTAATAACAGGATTATTATCTATTTGTTATTTCAACCTATAATTTAGTAAGCCTTTGTGTGTTGGAGTTGTGCTTCCCACCCCTTTGACCACCAGTTTGAGGATAGAAATTCATTTCCATATCATTCAAGTCATATACTTTGACTTCTTGGAAGAAACACTTACCACGTTTCTTAGTCTGCTTCCCTAATAGGTACCATTAGCTTTGCTTAATTCTATTTAAAATTATTCTTATGACACAATAACATTTCAAATTGTCCAGCTTAATATCCATCTTATTTCTTGAAATACTTAAGCACATAGGGTCACTAAAGCTTCCCCAATGGGGAATTTAATCTTTTCTTTCTTCCTGTCTACTGTAAGGTAACTCTGGAAAGAATGTATCTTTACACCACCTGAGCACTGCAAGAAAAGTCTGAAAGTTGGGTAGTGGCTCCCTATGTCAGAATAAATACTTAGATAAGCAATGAAAGCAGATAATCTTCATCCAACTCCTCTGAAAACAAATACATAGGCTAATTAATTAAAAGATTAATTTTCATGTGTGAGGCCCTATGTAAGAATTTAACGATCTATTTTTTATATATTCATTTAAAGATATTTGAGTTCAAAGGGAAAATTAAAGCAACAACCACAAAAAATAACACTAGCCCATTTGCAAAAGCTATCAAATACAGTACCACAGCCAAGGGTGCAGATGGTACTCACCCCACAGCCCAGGTTGCTGACGGCTTCACAGGTGACCTTCTTCTGACCCTGCTCAGGCAGCAGCCCCGCTCCGCAGCCCGGGTAAGGGCACAGCACACCGCCCATCTGCAGCACACACTCCTCAGCACCATACTGCTGGTACCGGTTATACTACAAGAAGGAAAGGCAAGGCGAGCTTGTCAGAGTGATTGTGTACAGACAGGGATGTGCTAGTGCAGCCAAAGGGAACATGGGAGTTTTACCTAGCCAGATTCAGTACAAAACGTGTGGGAGAAGAGGGATATGGAGGGCAGGTTGTGCTACAACACAGAGAAAGTCTTCGAAACTCAAATACAAAATGGGCAAGGGAAATTCTTTGCATTTTGGCTTCAGAAAATGGATTTTTCCAAAACTTGGTACTTAATGATATTGTGTCAACTAATTCTATTTAAGCAAACCTAGCTTATATAAATTTTAAGAAATAGCTGTATCTTACAAGGTGGAAACTTGGAATATATCATTATAAATCTTCTAAAGCAGTACATTTTCATGCCCGTATTTAAGAGTCTATGAAGTTTTATAATCATTAAATAAGTTTTAGCAAGTAGGCCCAATATTCCATCTCGTAATTGTTGGCAATGTACATGACGGCAATGAGCATATTCAGCTTGAAGGAGAGCAGTAATGTTAGAGAGCAGCATTTTCCTTTTATCATTGTTCTTATTTTAAAAGCACAGTTTCCTTTACCTCAACCTCATGTTAATCAACAAGTTGGTGATTTCAGCCTCCACAAAACTGCTATTATTTCTGTAACCCTTACTGCAGCCTCAACACCCACAGCACAGAAGCCAGGGCAGCGCCTTTGCCCTTTCTGTAACATGAGACAGAGCTACAAACCCATGGGACTCTTTTCCCTGCCCTGGTTGGGGGGAGACTATAGCATGGCTTTTGAAAGTTCAGCCCTGTCATTCCTTTCCCTATTCATATCCCAAGACCTTGGTGCCTCAATTTGGGAACCCTGAAATGGAGTAAACCTTCTTGAGCCTCACAGCATCCCTTGAAGTATTATTCAGGAAAGCTTGGCAGATGCTCACTTGGGTTGTTTTGGGAAATGGGAGGTTCCCAGGACTGGGTAGTTGGGGAGAGTTGAGGCTCCTCCCTATACCACCTCTCTAAGCCCTCCAGTGTCTTTGAGGTCCTCTCCCATCTCAGGAGTGGGGCAGTTGGGATTTCTCTCTTTTGGGTCATTTTCACCCCTTTTTGAGCTCCAGAACCCCCAATTTAAAAGGGAGCTCTTCTTAAGGTCAGAGGGCCTCACTGCCCCACTAGAGCCCAAAGATGTTCTGATTTCACATCTTTGCTTAGTTCTTTTTAGTGTTGTTCCTCAACCTGCATGAGAGTCAAGTCCAACCTCCATGGTTCCATTTTCAAAGTTGTCTTCATTTCATTTTAAGTTACTGTTCTTCTTACATTATTTAATCACATTATCCTTTAAACTCATATCTGGTCCAGTGGATTTGCTCAGCTGTTAATTATTAATTTATGTAACATTTACTGAGAACCTACTATGTTCCAGACACTAGTCTGGGTCAAGTTGAAGACAGAGCAGTGGATAAAATAAACACTTCTGTCCTCATCCACAGACTACAACCAATGTGGAAGGTAAAAATGTAGTGTTTCAAATGGTGGTAAGTGAAGAGAATTAATAAAGAGGGAGGACATAGACTCCAGGGAAGATAGGGATTACAATTTTTTAGAGAGGTGAGGTGGTCCATCTGAGCTAACATTTACAGGAAATTAGACAGCAAGCTGTGGCAGAACCATAAATAGAATAAAGGGCCCAAGGGTGTAATATGCTTAATTTGTGGTACAGCCAGGAGGCCAGTGCAACTGAGGCAGAGGGAAGAAGGGTAGGGGGCTAACTAAAGGTGAAGGCAGAGCATTCGTGGAATCCAGGATATCAAGGTCGCTGACAACCTTTGTAAGAATTCCGGCTGTTATTCTGAAAGATGCCATAGTCCCTGGAGAGCTCTGAGGTGAGGAGTGACATGATCTAACTAACGTGGTAAAAGTATCCATCTGACCTTTGGTTTGGAGTAGGCCCTGGAGGGGAAAGGGGATGCAGGAGGCAGAGATGCAGGAAGGCGTTCATCTCAGCAGTCCATGGAAGCAACGACAGTGACTTGAACAAGGGAAGTGGCGCTGGATGTGAGATCAGGAACACAATTCAGGATATTTTTTTAGAAGTAGAAATAGAAGAATTTTCAGACATATTAGATGCCTGGTGTGAGAGACAAGGAGGAGTCAAGTGTGAGTACAATATATTTTCCTGCAAAGATGAAAAGGAGGTGCTGTGAAAGAAGAGAAAGGTGTGGGGGGTGTCTAGGGTATTTAGAAAAGAGACATTATTTCCATCATGCTGGCTTTCAATTTAGTAGCCTAGTACACAGGTTAGTCAAATTGTTGGTGGCTCACTGAATGGATGAGTTCAGTGTTCAGAAGAAAGGTATCAGTTTCAAGTGAAATTCTGAATTCATCAAAGTTCTCTTTTCTCTACATTCTTTTCACTTTTCTAGTCCCAAGAATGAAAGATGACCTGGTTGAATCTCTTTGTAGACATGCTAATTGTTTCTCCATGCAATGACATTCACTATGATATGGTCTAAAATTGCATATGGTAAATTAGAATCTATGGGTTCATGGGTTAGGGTTTTCTGGAAAGTGTCATTATGCAATTATCAGGGATGGAATAAAGATATTTCACTGAGTAATGCGGAATGAGACAGATTATAAGTGAGAGATGATTACATGTTAGTAATTATTCCATAGTATTTCACAGTCAAATAATAAGAGAATAACAGTAGTTATTACACTGTGTATTGTTATCTTTAAACTAGTTACTCAAAGTAGGAGACAGAAACCAAAAAGATTTTCACAAAAAAGAAACACAGATAACATAAAATTTTTGTTTCAATAAATTAAACTTGTAATATAAATTAAATCAATTAGCATATGTTGAAAGATTTTGAAAACAATGCAATTTGTATTTTGGAGAAGTATTTGAAATTTTCCCTACCTCTTTCTCTGTCTCTCTGTTTCTCTGTCTCTGTCTCTCTCTCTCTCTCTGCCTCTCTCACTCTCACCTGTTGGCATCCTCTCTTTTTATATGTAAACTTAACTTCTTCTGCCCAGATGACCAAAGAATTATCTTTTTTCCTTAGAACCCAGAAATTTTATTAGAATATGTTTTGGTACTGGCCATTTTTGGATCACTTTCACAAGCATACTATCAAAAAGTTCTATTGATTTACTTTTTAGTATTTGTTTTATTTTCATGCTTGAATGTTTCTCTTATATGATTTGTAGTATACATATGTTGGATCTTCCTTACCTATCTTCTAAATCCATCAACTTCTCTCAAATGTCTTTTTAATTTTTTTTCTTTTTAAAAGTTTCTTCCTTTTCACTTATTTCTAATACAATCTTTGTTGCACTTATTTACAACTGTGTAGTTTCTTAACCATTCATGTTGAAATTATTATAAGCATTAGTTTTCATCTGTCTGTGGGCATTCTTTTGTCATCTGCAAAGATGTTATTCTGCTCTTCATTCTTTTGATCTTTTTAATAAATTTGTCGGAGATTTAATTGTACTTCTTTTCTGTTAGTGTTTGTTTCTTTTCTGTTGCTCCTTTTTACATAAAATCAGTTTTCCTGAAATTTTAGAATGGTGGGATTCAGAATAGATTTTATATCTTTAGATTTTCTTCTTTTTTTAGTGCTTTTGGGTTATGTTGAAAAACATAATGCTCATTACTGCAATCTTCTAACTCTATGACAGCACTTTTAACTGGATTTTCTCCTTCCCTTTTCCTTTTCTTGTTCTGAACAAATTTCCCTCATTGTGGGACTTTATCCTGAGACAGATTCTTGGATGGTTACATTTTGTGAGTCCACAGAACATGAAATGCTCCAGTCTCTTCAGAGCTTATTATATATCCTTTGCCCTCATCCCATATCCTTCTATATATCTGTGTGCCCTGAGCTTGGCCTAATAATATTGTCAATAGTTGGCACACAATAAATAACTGTAGAGTGAGTTAATGAACTCTATGACACCATTAAAATTCAATTAATTAAAGAATTCTGATAATATAGTGGTAATGGGAATTAACAATAGTGATTCAGGATCATTTGGCCTATATAAAGAAATATTTAAAATAAATTGCTTCAAAGGAACTGATTATTCTCATCAAGGGACAACTTATCACCTATTTATCTAATTCACTTATATAGTTCCACTACTGTGACAATAGGGTAAAATGGCCTTTATTCAGGAAGAAGCTAACCTATGGCCAAAGTCCAATATCACTTTAGAAATTCTTGATGATTGCATTCATGGTTGTCTCAAACACTAATGGAATATGTAAGACTTTGCTTTTCCTTCTGTTAATTAGCTAAAGAATTTATAAATAATTATTATTATATTTATTCTATCTATAATAAACACAAAATTCCTTTTCCGGGGGAGATAGAGCTATTTTAACATAAAAACTTGGTGGTTTCTGATGATTAAAAAGTATTCATAATATGTGAAATATGCTTACTGGAAACATAACTTTTTTAATGTTGTGAAATTTATAAGAAAAACTTTTGATCTAGAACCAATAATGTGTTAGTTCTTATAGAAAGATGAATACACTAAGGAAATTTTAGAAAAGTAATTATATATGTCATCAAAAAGCTCCATTTAGTTTCTTTCAAGATGTGACCCACATTTCCACCTCTTATTGGCCCAAAAATGCAAGTTTATTGAGAGAATGCTGCTATATACTTCATAGGGAGCTGTGACAAGCTAGTACTAAGTAGAACAGAATACCCGTATCTCAGTATAAAATGTATACAGTAGTGGCAAAGTAATTGATAAATAGAGTCCACTTAGTAAAAAAAAAAAAAAACAAAACAAAACAATTATTCTTTGATATTACTTGCATTATTTCCAGGGGCTATTTTTATTTATCAATATTGAATGGCATTTTATAAAGAGAAGTAACTTGAAGGAATGTGATTAATTTGTAATGGAGAGTGGGTCTGTAAAGAACCCATTTTAAGGTGAGTTTAAAAGTGGCAAATTAGCCAAAAGTCACTTATGTATTTTTGTTTTGGAATGTACAGTGGACATCTGTGTGTGTGTGTGTTGGTGCATGTGCATGCACACCCATGTAGATATGCTATTAACCTGTCAAATTATGCTATTCAAGTTTTGCTTAAAACTAGTTTGCAAATTTCTAGATGTGCTTTCACAAACCACAATATCTAAAATAGAGTTGCTATATAATATTTGCAAAAATCATTGAAAATAAGTGCTAATGTTAATAAGGCATACTACTTTGAATCTAATGAAAGCAATGTTCTCTTATATTTCACCAGATTAGAGTAAAAATATTCTGTTAGTGTATACACTACCTAGGTAAAATCTTGACTCATTGCTATGTTTTATATTTTATTTATCTGGGGAGTAAACTATTCAGTCTTTATATGTGTATGCTCATAGATTCTTAAGAACAGGAAATATTCATTTTAAAGTAACAAAATTCATAGAGGTTTCAATAAATCATATTTTAGGAGTCTAAATAATGGGTCATGAGAGACTATAATGAAATAGATGCTGTATTTTGTTGGCCTGCAGGTAGTTAGAAAACTTGGCTTGGGTAGAGTATCATTCTATAATGAAGTAAGGGTCAGAAGTTCAAGCCCCAGATGGGCCAGTGATCTTACCCTTTCTTTCCAGCTAGTGACTGCATATTGAGTACATTAAAGGAACATGAGTGCATCAGAGTGGTTGCATTGGGAAGGAACTGTGCCTATACATCCCCTCTCCTCCGTGGGGGGGTTAGGTTGCTTCCTTGGGGTGTTTAATTTGAGGGCTTTCATAGAAAAGAAAGTAGGAAGGGATCTAAATCTTAAAACGGTAAGAACTTTGAAATACAGGGAAACTGGGTAAAACTAAAATCTAGGAAAACTGGCAAATGTTCTGTTGAAATGAGTCACGCACGCCTTGTCAGTAATCCAGGAGCTGCCTGGCCTTCTTTCAAGTCTTAGGAGCTGGAAAGAGGTTGGTGCGGCGCTGTCAGTGTTTTCAAGAGAATCCTTTTGGGGGCACTCAGGTACAGCTCTCAGCCTCCTCTGTCTTTCCTCTATAAATTTTGGCTTCTGTTAAGTCTCAGCCAGAGTACCTGGGGGATTTCTGCCTGGGACTATCAGTCCTTGTGGGATCACAGGCATCTGGAGCAGAACAACTGGAGGCAGAGTGCGTTCTCTGAGCTCTCAACTATGCCAGTGCCATGCTCCACCTGCCCTGGCAGGCAGCAGATGAGATTATGCTGTCATAAAGAAGGGTAGTGTGTGCCGAACTCCACACAGACAGCGGATCGCCAGCCAGCATGAGAGCAGGTCCCACTACAAAGACCACTCTTCAATCATAGCAAGTGGCCTCCATTTCTCTTCTTTCCCCCCTTTTTATTAAAAGACAAAACCCAAACTTTCTGAGCTAACCACTTCTCAATCTTCAATTAGAAACTAATGAAAACCGGACCATTATAGAACATCCTTTTTGGAGTAAAGAAATCTAAAACAACTTTATGGAGGAGTGCTTACTCATGATGAAAACACTTCCCCTTATTATGCAGAGAATGTCTTATTTTCTCTATGTATTAAAATGTATGTGTGTTTTTAAAGCACTCCTCTAATTGTCAGTAATCTTCATGTTATTGTTGTTCATTTGCAGGTGGTTAGCCTGAGAGTTAGTGACAGTCTTGATGGTGGTTCTTGTCATACTATTGTTTTTCTTCTCTGCTCTATTGCTAATAATGTTCTTTTCATCCCTGGATATCTGTCAGCTACTGATGACTGAGTTGGCTAGAGAAATGGTTGGACCCTGTTCACTGCATAGAAAAAAAAATCATTAAGGTGAAACAAAATATGAAAAGAAAACAGACTTCAAAGAAAAAACCCTCAAAATTAATTGGCATTACAGACTGTATCCTGGATTGCAGCTGAGGACACATTTTTCAGATGTTTCAGATGATGTGACGCCAGAAAGTACCTCAACTTCCATAGGCTGTGGACTCTTCTGGAAAGGAAGCCAGAGTCAGTTAGCCCCTTTGTCCTGTTTCCAGCTGGGACACGGCAGTGCTTACAGTAGGGGTAAGGCCATGAAGGCATACACCATCGAGCTGCTTTCCTCTTAAGAGCCTCATAGCAGTTGAAACTTCTGGCAGCCCTGGGAACAGGAGCTCCAAGCACACTCTCCTAATGAGGTGCACGGCAGTGAGCATGGCTGTCTACAGGCACAGGTCACTCTACCCTTTCTTCTAGCCCAGAGAAATGGCTTGGCGTAGCATTGTGAGTCTGCAATCCAAGAACCTTGTCCTTCAGATAAATGGATTTATCTCTGACTTCCTCAAAAAGAGCTGTGATTTTCATCATCTACCCCACTTCCTTCCTCTTTCTCCCTGGGCTTCTCCTCTACTCAATATCTTCACCTCTCTCTGTTCTAGTCTGGGTGAAACTGTTTGTCCTTTACTAAAGCAACTTTGAAGGTTTCTGAGTGACTGCAGCCAGTGAAACGAGAAGAGTGACATGTCATGTGTTTAACATTTTGTGTAAGGTTATGGATGCAGTAGTGAATCATTTAGTTTCACTAGTGAAACTAAATCCATTTAATAAATGGATTAGAAGTTGGGTGACAAAATAGTTTTTAAAACTGATTTTCTGGATTGCAGTAGATGCCTTTATATTTATAGCTATGTAACTTAGAGGAGAACAAGCCCATAACACTGAGGTAACCTTTGGGGGTTAAGGCCCAGCCTGTTGTCTTACAGGTAAGAGCCACCTTTGAGATGAGCAGAGTTGGCAGCCAGGTCCTCCCGCTGCTTCCCTGCAGAGATCATCAGAACACACTCACAACTTCTCACTCAAACTCTCAGTCCCTTTCAGGTCTGTATAATCCTCAGCATCAATTTTTATTTTTCTAAACCTCTTCTTTGTGCCCCCTGGAATTTCTGAACCACAATATACAAATTCTTCTATGTAGTCAGCTTCCTAAAACCTTTCTCTCATTGACTTAATGCAACTGTCCATCTGTCTTCCAGTCACCTTGAATGAGTCTTGCTTTTCATTTCATGTGCACATACTTCAAAAGCTCAAGGTGGTGCTGGCCTCCTGGCTCCTCCATGATACTCCCTAATCACGTAGGCCCCCTCACCTGTAGGACTCTGCTCCTCAGAACTCAGGACCATCTGGCTGCTCTTTTCATTCCCACTGTTGCCTCCCATGGTCTGAACAAAGCTCCTCACTCTTGAAGGACCAGCTTCTGGCTTAGTCTGCAACTCTGCTCCTGTTCTTGTTATCATTCTGAATTTCTATATGAATGAATCATCTGACTACTTCCTCTTTTACTCTCTTTCCACCTCTGGTGATCTTTTTCTCATGTTTTTATCCTCAATGTCCCTTTCCAGGCCTATCATCCTGAGAAATTATACCACCTCTGAAGTCCCAACTCCAAATACGATTCTTTCTAATCACCATCACATATTTTTCCAGATCTTTAACCAAAGTTCGATTCAGGCACTGCTCAATTCTTCAACTTTGTCAAGATTTCTAATCAAATGATTTGATCTTTCTCCCTGGTGATTGGCAGGTCTAACACAGATTCCATGATTCATCATCGTAAGTATCACCTGGAAAACACCCATCTCCAATATCTTCTGCATCTGACTATCTCTAGCAAAATCCCAGGCTTAGAAACACTTCCCCCTTTCTAATGCAGGCAACCTGTCTCTGAACAATGCTGAATGAAATGACACAGTTAACTTCTCAGTTACTGATCACAAACTTCAACTGGGCATTTACAACTTCCTTGTGATTTTATTGTTTCTCTAGTAGTGTGGCTTTTCTTCCTTCTTCCAAACTGCTCACATCCTACCTGTCTCCTACTTACATATGGATAACCTACTCACATTTCACTGAAGAGAGAGGAGTAATTTATTCAGCAAATATTTATTAAGCATATCCTACATGTCAAGCACTCTCCTATGTGCACCAGACATTGCAGTTAAGAACATGCCTACCTTGACTGGTCCATAACACATCACCTGTCCTCCCCTCAACACGGCAGTGACAAGCACAGCTGCCTCCACACTGGCCTACATCAGCCCATCATAGCAAAGAGAAGGCCTTCCTTCTGGTGAGGCTCAATCCCTGTATCTGTTCAGGACCCCAGCATTCCTCTTTTCTAAATCACTCCCTTTTTTCTGTTACCTCATCTGTCTCCTGAATCAACAAGGAACCCACCTGTGCCAGATGCTCCCGGAAAGCATAAAACAAGCTCTAGCTTCTTCAGCCTCCAAAGAACCTTCCTGCTATTGCTGCATTTTCCCTCTTCTTCACACCGAAAATTCTGGAAGTTGTCATTCCTTCCCTTCACTTCTAATGCCATGAAATTCTGGATCCTGTATTAAAGAACTCAATCCAATTGGGCTGGGGATTTAGCTCTGGACTAAGCGCCTACCTGGCAAGTGCAAGTTCATGAGTTCGATCCCTGGTGCCTCAAAAACAAAAAAAAAGAACTCCTTCAAATTGCCCACGGTGGTCACCACAGTCTTCATGTTATTTTACAGACCTGTCTGCCAGCTTCTCAATAGCATACAACACAAAAAGTCGTTTTTCCTTCTGGAAACTCTTCCTTTTCGTGGCTTCTTCAACACCACACACTTATAGATATTCTTCTACTTTGCTTGAGGTCCCTCCTGGGTCTTCTTTGCTGGCTGCTACTCTGAACCACCAGAGTACTGGCTGCTACTCTCATACCACATTTGACTTGAGACCACAGAGTAGCTGTTATTCTATTACTTAGCTTCCAAAGGTTGATACTCCTGAGAATTTGGTCAATTGTGGTCCCTCGTTTCTTCTTTTCTTTGGGCTACTATCATGGATTTAAAATGCTACTTGCCTGCTAGTGACTCCAAACTTCTCTTTTCATATATGACCTCTGAACTTCATCTCCTTTGTGTTCCAACTCACAAATCTAAATCCTGAATTTTCTTTCTTTCCTTTCTTTCTTCTTCTTTTCTTTTCTTTTCTTTTTTTTCTTTTTTGAATCTTAAGGTATATCAAACACATTCAGAAGTGGACCCTAGATTCCATGCCTCTGCTATTTCCTTTCCACTATTTTACCCATCTTTATGAAGCATAACTTTAGGTATCTTCATTTCTCTAACCAATCAGTCACCAAGTCTTTTCACTCTACTTCTCTGTGGTAACTTCTTTGTGTCTCCTCTGCCAGCCTTCTTAGTGTAGACTGTCTCCATCAGGCAACAAGACTGACATTCTTAAAACATAATTTGAATAAGACCAGACTACTGCTTTAAAGTTCCAAGGATTTCCCATCGAACTTAGAATAAAATCCAAATTGTTGACCGTGGCCTCTGCAGTTCGGAAGGCCTTCACCATTATCCTTTATGCTCATTATTTTCCATGAGACTTTACTTTGTGGCTTGAACCAAGAAAACTGTAAACCTCTTGGGTGTCCCTGAATGTTGGGGACCATGAATCATCAATTGACATACTATCTGTCCTAGGGTTTTGTTACCCTTGCCTTCTGGGCTGGTTCTGGAATGTGGAAATCCAACTTTTAGTCTCCTATCAATGAGATTAGCACACAGGTGTGGGGATGGATCTTGGCTTGTTTCCTTTACGATGTTAAACTTGCCCATTCTGTTACTGT
>RJWT010013342.1:17500-21828 GCA_004365215.1 Cuniculus paca | reverse complement strand
ACACCTAGAAGTAGGCTCCTGGAAATGGAAACACATGAGTCCAGTGGAATTTGAATGGGAAGACTGTCTTGAAAATGTTGAATGATACAGAGAACATCATATAAATTAAAATCAAGTCAACCAGATACTTAAAAAGACACGCTAATAGATCTTAATACATAAAGCTGATTGATTAGTGGTAGCATGCTTTATATTCAACAATTGTAGAAGCAATTTACAACAAACTTCTGAGCATTTCAAAATTTTATTTTATGCCTTAACTACACTATAAAGAGCCATCTTCCAATTTTTTGAGATAAGGGTCCCACTTTATCAGTCTCGTCATGTTTTATAAAAAGGTGATTAACCTCTATGTAATACGAAGTCATCCATACAACACAAAAACCAATTCTATAATTCCTTTTTAAAAGTATTTATTCAAAGCAGTTTCCATGACATGTTAAATGTCACATTTAGACACTGGCATTAACAGATCTCTTAGGTTTCTTCCAATACCTTTCTAAGAGAAAATTTTAAAAGATAGGAAAATAACCTTGCCTTCAAGTTCTACAGTGCAAACAGAATACAGTCTGATTACAAAATAAAATGCATACAAATTAACCTTGAAGTACTCTTCCCAACATCAAATTTCCCCAAAATATAACCCTGCCAACTTCTAGTTATCATCGTTTAATGAATTATTGCCTACCTGTATTTTAGTTGAAGACTTTAGAGAACTCCTCTCATCATAAGTTAAAGTAACATATGGACTGCTGTAACAAGAACTCTGGTTCTTAAGATTTAAGTCTCCTGTAGTAGCTTAACCCTTCTTTAGTACAAATTTTCAAGGCTTTCTCCATGCCCTTGTAAGAACTCATTCACCCCAAATTTCCTGCCTTTACAGGCCTTACTGGGACAAATCACTAACATCTAGTAATTACCCCACTATTTTTACTAAATTACACTGTCCCCTGGTGCCACATGCTTGACCTAAGGTCATTTGAGAGGCTGCCAGAACCACCCTTTTTGAGAAATCTAAAAGGTGTTACAGAAAGTAGAGCAATAACCAGCCCATCTCAAAACAATATGAAGTCAATTTCAGAGTTGCTAATTATTAATTCATAATGCAATGAATAAGATAAGGGACAAATCGGAGGGAGTCTGGGACAAGATAGTAAAGGAAATATATTCCCTGTAGTTACCGAGCAACAAAAATCAACTTACCACATTCCCAGCCTCTACCAACCCCCTCTATTTTCTTCCACTTAGTACACTACTTTTTTTTTTTTTTTTGGCCTTTTTGAGACAGGGTAGTGCTATGCAGCTCAGGCTGGCCTTGGGCTCACTTTGCAGCCCAGGCTGGTATCGAACTTGCAACGATCCTCTTGCTTCAACCAGCCTCCCAAGTGTTGGGATTACAGCTGTAAGCCACCAAGCCCGACTCATTCCTGTTATCTTATACACTCATTAGAATGCTAAATTTTTTTTCATGCTAAACTTAGCACCCATGATTAAAATCCTTATTGAAAATCTTATAAAACATGTACCCTACCTTTACACAGAAACAGCAAAAGCCAAAAAGCCTTATAGAGTAAGTAGCATGTTTACTTTCACCATCTTAAAGCAATTATCCTTAGTACATTCATGTAGCTAAATTCACTTGGGATATGTGAAATACAAAATCCCAGGCAACACCCTCTAGCAACTGATTTGATTCTGATGTAGGTGCCCTACAAGCCTCTTTGAAATGCCAGCCAGCTTATAATCAACCCTTCCTAATTTACCAGATTATAAGTAACTGAGAGCTAATCATAAGGTTGCAGAGTCAACTTGCAAAACTTATCTTACTAGACTCACTTTACCTGTGGAAATTTTCAGGCAGGACTATGCTAAAACACAATTGCTTAAGTATGGCCAGGATTGAATAGATATTCCCTTCACTACCTTGTAAAAATGAGTTTCTTAAAAAGCATGTTTTGTGAGTAGTTTGGAGTTATGCTTAAATGTCAGCACACTGATGAATCTATTAGCAAACTACTCCCAAATAAATCTCAAACGTGTCACCAAATTCATCCATCTTGTCAACGCAAATTAAAATGACCCCAAGCCAGAGAAATTCTTAACTTTCAGGACCAACACAAATACTGTGCTGTAAAAGCATGTAAACTAGCTTCTAATTATAGAATGTAAAGGCCTAATAAAGTTTTGAGACAACCATCATGAACTGGCACTGGATAGATGTTCTACAGGTAAAGGGGACTACAACTTGGGCACAACCAAATACATGAGGAAATTCCTAACGCAGTGTGGAAGGAAAGTTAATATGGTTACAAGACAGCAACAGACATGCAGTAAACCAAAAGGTATCAAAATATGATTCAGGACAGACCTAAAAAAGCTCATTACTTGAAAGTGAGATTGGTAATTCTTGCAAAACTACCAAATTCTAAAATGAAATCAATGCTACCCAACACCTAAGTATAGGTTAATGCAATAATCAACAAAGAGCTTGTAAACTTTCTTCACCAAACTAAATGGTACTAAGAGTACTAAATGGTTAATACTTTATTTGCTTGTCTCCCCAAACCTTTCACAACTACCTATGCACACGCAAAACAGGTCACAGTAACATCATTCTTCTATAACACTACTCAAAACCAGGAACTTTAAAAAACGGGGAGACCTTTAAAAAGTAATAGTAATAAACCTAATAAGCAACAGGAGACAGCAATAAATTTTAGAAGCTAGAAGAAATACTTGGTCAGCACTGCAGACATCTCACAAAACCTCACAGAACCCCAGCAAAGGCTGAAGAACGGGTAGCCCACCAGTAGAAACACAGGTAAATGTAGGACTGCTTCAGTCTGAGGATCCACGTTATACCTCCAGGTCCTCTGTACTGCCAGACACTGTACAGCCAGATGACTGTCTCCACCAACCTGGAGAGAAACTGGAAGCAGTTGAGGGTTCTTTGGACCAAGTTAAGATCCTTCAGCCTTCTCCCAGCGAAACAAGAACACTGGCAGACTGGGTTTCATACCCTTTGGATAGAAGGATGAAGACCCATCATGACTTTGACCAACTAGAAAAATTATCTAGGTGTTCCAAACACACAGACACAACACACACAATCACAGCAAGATCACACAGTAGAGAATCCCAAAGTTCACAAGCTCTTCTCCCAGCCCAACACACATTCACAACATCCAATTAGTTTTAAATGCTCCACTAAGTATGAACTTAAAATCACCAAATATTTGATTAAAAAATTCACATAAGCCAGAGCAACAAGAAAACACTGGTAAAACTCTTCAGCAAGTTATCATGAATAACCTTTAGAGGTAGTGAAGACATATCCACTTATTCTTTTTAACAGATTGGGGACATCTTTGAAATTAAGAGATAACTGATACTTTGCATCTTTTTTAAAGGTTGAAAGATTAAAGTAGAAAACTGCAAAACAGACTACAATGGAAAATAGAACAACAAAACAAATGCCAAAGGATCACGCCTAGTAATAATTCCAGATTGGGATGGTGGATGGAGAAGTTTACAAAACTGAAGATCCACTAAGCACTCCACACAGTAGTAGATAAAATAAACCCGAGATAGTCATGAAGTTTAAGAGCACTAGTGATAGTAAAATATCACGATTTCTGAGTAAAGTCAAGATTCAAAGTAACATCAAATTTCTTCATCAAATCTTTCTCTATCCAGTCATCCTGATAATCTAGTTTCAATACAGAAGACAAGGCCTTAAAATTGTAGGATCTGCAATAGCAAACCAAGAAAGCACTGAGAACTAAGGGGCCCCCCAGAGTAATGGCAAAGCCCCAGCTAAAGTTATTCAAGGGCACCCATTTCAGACTAGAATATGAGAATCAAAGAGATAAAGCCAATGAATTACCAAATGCATTTGCAAATGGAAAAATTTAAATTGTTAGTCTGGAGATAAATTAGTACCGAGTGGTAGGAAAAATACTCATCTAGGCCAAAAGATAGTATCTAAAATGGATCAGAGAGTAAGAATGCAAATACAACTTGCATACATGAAAACAAAATGATGTAAAAACCAGATGTTTCTATATGTAACTTTTGAGAACCTCCAAAATTTAAATATAAAACTACTGAAGTCATATCTGAACACAGCAGTATGACTCACTTTCTACTAATTCAATTTACCAAATCATGGGACTTGTAAACATTTAAACGTCAGCCACACCACACTCGTTTCTCTTCATTCCATCAGTTTTAAACCCAGTTAATTTTTGATGAGACATTTACATAAAATAAGCACAGTATTACACAGTGTAACACAAAATAAAATCCCAGCCTAACAACTACAACAC
>RJWT010013342.1:0-12500 GCA_004365215.1 Cuniculus paca | reverse complement strand
AAGTCAGTATACCCAACCACAAAACCAAGCTTCACCAGGTACTAACATCTGCTACCTAACCCAAGAATCACAAATTCAAATGCCACCAACAGGTCATTTTAAGAAAAACTGAATTTAAATGTCTGCATTTCAGAGAAAACCAGGAGTGGAGTGAGTAAGATTACTACAGATTAAACAGTAAATGCCACATCCAAGGTATAAGCTGCTACTCGAATCTTAAAACAGCTGCTGCCATGCAGAAAGCCAGCAGTAGTTCTGATGCTGCTTGCTCTTAGTTTTTTTAAGTCTTATTAAACTTGTATTTTGTGTGCATACACGTAGAAGAAACGGAACCCAGGCCCTTCACACTAAACTCTATCCCCAACCCTCTTTTGAGACAGTGTCTAAGTAGCCCAGGCTGTTGGCAACTTTCCTGCTCAGCCTGCTAGAATGCTGAGATTAAAGGCCACTGCGCCCAGCTTAAATTTGCATTTACACAAATGGAATTATATCCTATTCCTAATTCGTTCTTTTCATATTCTCAACTTGAGTTTCTTCTATACCTTAGGTAACCCAATCAGGACTACTTCTTTTCACTGACTGTATTTTTATATTCTACTAATCCAGTAAATTTCTTGAATTAACAATGCTTGTGCCAAGCCCAGCCTGTAGTCCCAGCTACTTGGGAGGCAGAGGCAGAGGCAGAGGCAGAGGCAGAGGCAGGTGGATCACCTAAGACCAGGAAGCCAGGCTCGAGTAGAAAGCAAAAACCCTGCCTCTTAAAGTAAAAAACGCACGTTCAAGTCATCTGTGTGCAATGTACACAGCACACTATCTTACACATGCAGATGCTCAATGAGAAAATTTTATGAAGTAACTTTCAGAGATCTGGTCATAAAATGTTTTCAACATTCTTATTCCAAAATAAATCATATAATCTTCATTAACTTAAAAAAGCTTTGAAAACTCCAGTGAATTGGAATCTACTTAATACTAATTTGGACATAAAACTGGGTTGAAACATTTAAAACATACCTCACCAAAACCACCAAAGTACTCCCTTATTTTTTCTTCAGGTGTATCTGGAGAAAGGCCACCAACAAAAATTTTTTTAACAGGTTCTTTTGTTTTCATGGCTTTGGCCCTTTTAGGATCAATCACCTTTCCATTCAATTTATGTTCTTTCTGATCCATGACCTAAGGAAATTAAATTTTCCATTTTAAATATTTGTAACGTAACTGAAATTCAGAAACTGACTTACTTAAAAACTATAGCGATATATAGCTCATATCAGACATGTATTGACTAGCTTAAGATTAAACTGTCAAGTCATGGTGATAAGACATCCGCTAATACATACTAGTGTTTAAATCTCAAGGTCAGTAAGAACTGGGAGATGGATAGTACACAAATTTAACCAATAATTAGGTACCATCAACTTTGTTAAGTGCCAAGCAGGATAAACAAATGTTTGCTACTTCCCCTTAGTCTAGGACCAAAACAAATTATTTGATCAGAAGCGGCATAAGAAAAAACTTCAAAATACGCACTTCTGTGAACTGATCAGAGAATGTCCTTTTAATTAGGCATTTAAAAGTGTTTTCTAATGTGTGTATGTCTTGCTGGGAATGGAACATAGGCCTCAATCAAAATGATAGGAAAGAGCTACACCCCAGCTGAGTCAGGCTTTCTCTTTTCGGGGGAGGGGGAACTAGGCATTGAACTCAGTTAATTTTAATTTAGTAATACCTGGCATACAGAAGCAGTAAATAATTCCTGAATCTGCCCCTCTCCTCATTAACTTCTGGCAAGCTCTACTTCCTCCTTACACTTGACACTTGTAAAGGTAAAACCACAAATAATGGCAAATTCATTACATCAAACTATGTTTTATAATATTGACTGAGCAGAATACGTAACACACTACCTTATCTACACTCTCCGACTCTTTAAATAGCACAAAGCCAAAACCCCTTGATCGCCCTGTGATAGGATCTAACTTCAGAGTGCAGTCTACAACTTCACCAAATTTGGAAAAGTAGTCCTTCAGATCTTTCTTTGTAGTGTCCCAGCTAAGGCCTCCTATAAACATTTTCCTGTAAAGACAAAAAGCAGTATTAAAATGCTAAAAAGAAAATTAAGCTTTGCCTTAAAATACTGTATTATCTATATTGGTAAAGGACTTTTTCTAGACTGCACTAATTTACTGGGCAGTGTTAAAATGTCATTCTTCCTACAAAGCCACACATCAAAAAACATTTCGCAAAGTTTTGCTTTCTGCTGCTGCGGCTAACTATAAAATAGTGAGCAAGCAGCAAATTAGGTCTGTCAACTTGCTGAAAAAAGGATACAAGTATAGCCAAAGTAAAATTATTACAATGTTTCTCATAAATATTATCAACAGCAAGACAGAATCTTAATTTTTAAGTTTCTTCCCAACCTTCATTAAACTTGTCAAAAGGCTAAGATGATTCCCCATTCAGCACAGCAACCAACATTGTATTTAAATTATAACTAAAGGTCCTTTGCTACTTTTTAAAAATTTTTCCCATTAGCAAAGCTCTTAACACATAAAATGGAAAGGTCTACATCTCAGAAGTTGGGAACCAACTTTCTGTTTGTGCTAGAAGTCCTTAATAAAGACAAAAGTAATAATGTAAACAATTTAGTGAAAAAAGTATCCATTGAAGCACAATTCATTAGTTTCCTTACAGTACAACCTCAGTTAACCAGCAATATTTAAGTCTTTAAAAATAGTAAAAAAATGGCAGGTGTTAAGTGAAAAAGCACCAAGACTAAACCAAAGAAAGAACAAAAAAAAATTTTTTAAGGCTAAATTTTAACATTATTACACCAAAACGCCAAAAAGCTCAAATCTGAAAGCTCTGTGATTCCTTTTACATCTGCTGTTATCTTTGCACAGAAACACGTACACGCACGCACACACAAGCGTGCAGCTAATTTGTACCTTCTATTCTTTAAGACAGGACTGGAAATCTTTAAAGGTAAACTGTCAGAATTTGTTATGGAGGAGCTAAATGGGAATAGAATCATGCTTTCTTGAGCTTTTCTATTTAACTGGGGGTCATCATGGAGAGGGATGAAGGAAAACATGACACTTAACTTATAGCTCCAGAAAGAATTACATCAACCCTTTCATATAAAACATCTCTATTTTGTGGGCTTTCAAGATGTAACCACTAATGCCCACTCTTGCAAGAGGCCAATTTACTGTCCCTGGAATTAGGTTCTTTCTTCTCCACCCTCAAAGAGGGCCTGATTAACTGAGGTGTTACTGCTCGTGCTATTTTACCACAGACATGTAACAAAGCTAACTTTCAATGCAAAAGAAGTTTTACATTAGGCGTATTTGTGCTTCTCATTCCAGGCTAGGTTTTCAACTTAAACATGAATTGTACAGCTGGAATTTATCTGCTTCATTTTTTTGGACTTCCTCAAATAATTCCCTTTTTAAAGTTAACATTTACAACCCTTTTGGTATTACATAACGAAATGAACATACACCAAAACACCCATAATGTTGTGTAGGTATTTTAAGTGTTTACTTATGTGCCAATTCCGTGGAAAATTTGTGAGGTATTGTTCTCAATAATACACATCTCGTTCATTTAAAAAAAGGTAACTTTTCATATACAATGTTTATTTACATAATTTTCATATAAATGTTATTTTAACCCAAAAGTCCAAAGTACTTCCTTTATAGATAAAAGTACATTACCAAAAGTTGCCCTTTCAATATTAAGGACATTGCTTAAAAGATGTAACTGACTATAAAACGATTATTACAGAAATTTCCTATCAACAACTGAACGAAGTCTGAAATTATTCAGCATAAACAAAGTCTGCATCCTCCAGAGATGCAAAATACTACAAGTCTTATTTTTATAAAGGTAAGTTTGAAAGACAAAAAATTCTGTCTGGTCTATTCATCAAGCATCAAGTGAGAACTAGTTTCAATTTTATTTAACCACAATAATGCTTATATATTGGGAAAATACCTTTAATTTAAAATTAATAAACACAAAAAATTAACATCTGAAATAAGGCATGTCCTACTATTCTCAACTGTCAACTGTTTTTCACAGGTAGGAATTTTCTTAATTAACAGATAAACATACTATTCTAAATCAAGTGGCCCAATAAAATGCTCTCCAAAGAAACTTCCTACCTTTAACAGTCTTTAATATAGAAGTTATTGAAATTTAGAGCTGAGAGGATTCACAAAATAGCATCCCACCTAAACAACTAAATTCCATTCATCCAGAGTACTATAATATTTGGTCAACTATAACTTTTATATATTCCGTATGATTTCTAGTTCTCCAAAAATTTAGAACAAAATATATAGTAAAACTTCAGCTATCCAGCACCTTTAGACAATAAAAAGAGCTACTTATTAAGCCAGGCATCCATGCCAGTAATCCCAGCACTCAAGTGAGGGCAGGAGGATTTTGAGCTCAATGCCAGCCTGGGCTACATAGCAAAGCCCTGTCTCAAAAAGCCAAAAGAGCTACTTATTAATACACCAAGTACATCTCATTTCTTAAAGTTTTTTCACTTTTGCCAAATTAATCACAAACTGCCATTTCTAAAATGTATAACTTCCATTTTATATGGTAAGTAGCCAGCTCTTAAACTTTCCAAATTTTGCATAAAATGCAGTTTCAGAGCAATAAGCTAAGGAGTCCTTGAGACAAATACACTAGTATTCTGGCAATCCAAAAGCACTCTAGCTTTCTTCTGCCCTAACTGGTTAAACTGATAACAGACAGGTGAATGTAATGCAACACAAACAATACCAAATACATTCCATCTTTACTAAATGGAACATAGTAAGTCTCCATCTTTATTCAGCAGGTACAGCCATGACTGTACAGCATATAGACAAGGTGTGTTTACTGTATTTACGGGTAAGTGGACACTTATTTTGCCTCTCTCAAACACTGGCATGCATTTTCCATCGAAATATGAAAGGGCCTAAGATTAATACCAATTTAAATTATCTATATTTTATATGACTGTATCTTGCTTAAAGCACAATACCTACTGTCTGTCCAGATTACCTCCGCTGCCTTGAATACAGACTGATTTTCAAGTTGCTGTCACTCCTGTAGAGATGCAAACACTTTCCAATGAAGTAGAGATATTACTTCGAAAATTCCTAAGCAGCAAAATTAAACTACCAAGACTTGTTCAAGTAGCAACAAAAATGGCTCCTAATGCTGCAATGTAAGTTTAAAATTTGATCCTTAGTTGTAAGCGAATCAATAATCCCCAATTAAAATATATAGGACTTCATCTATAGTATTTTATTAACAAATTTCTTAATCCTACCCATGACTAAACATTTCACCCCAAAGGCAAACAGTATTCAATTTAAAACACCTACTCAACAAACAGAAGTTTCTCCGCTTTCACAGCTGGTATTACAGCACACCAAATTTAAACATTCAATGACAAACATAAAAGTTACACAACTCAGTGTAGAATGACTATCCAAACGCTACTCACTGTCAGTCAGGAATGTAGGCTGCTTTGGACATTTTATTACCTTTTAGTGCAATTTAGAGACAGTAAACTCAAACTCTCTATGTTTAAATCCTCGCTCTCCCACTTACTATATAATCCTGGTTTTAAAAAAATTTTTGAAGACTGTTTTTCCCCCATCTAGAGCCTAACTGAAGGCATCTGCAATTAGGATTAAATTGGGTCAATACACTTAAAAGACACAGAGCACAGTCTGACCCACTCGAATTGCTCTGCAAGCTATTATTTTGTAGAAGAGAACCATCTAGACATAATAAAAAGCAACTTATTTGCTGAATTTGCTTATGTTTTTAACTACAAACATTATAACTTCCCAACATTAAAGTAAAAAGACTGTAAGTTTGATACAAATGGACCCTAAGATTATTTTCAATGCTAAAGCTTTAAAATATGCCAAAAATGTTTATCCCATGTTAGGGGGGAAAAATGGACTGGAAAATAGGTCATCTTTTAAGAGCCTCAAGTATAGCTCCTAAAATAGTCATGATGACTGTACCTACATACATGCCAGTGCTTTATAATTTAAAACATAAAAGGCAACATACATGGAACGGTTTTTTCCCCACCAATAAACTAATTAGATTATTGAGGTCATTAGGTTTACCACTCTAACATGGTCAATAAATATTTAAACATACTTTCCCTAACAGTTCTTTATTGAAAAACATTTTATTCGAGGTAAAATTCCACTACCTTTCAAAAGGGGTATCCTGTAACTATTAAACACTTCCATACAAATGATTTTACATATATGGCTTCATAACAAGTTCTGACAGTTTTAAAAAAGCAATGTCAACTGGGTATTTCCGGTGTACACCGTAATTGACCAATCACTGTCACCTTTTAAAATAATGCTAGGTCACTATTAATTCTCATTTGAATTAATTTGTTATTTTATAATAATTATTAGAACACTAAAATGATAACTATAATGAAATCTAAACATAAGTCATGAGTACTTTTATTTGGAAATTATATATATTTTAAACTTTTACTGTTAAGGTATTAGAGAGGTTTCTTCACAACTAAGTATCACATGGTAGGGAAGTAACCTCAGAATTTGTATAAAAACTACCCTTGGAAATATCTTCACAAACTTTTATCTAACAAATTACCAGACATTTTAGATCTGGTCAGGTTTAAAATACACAAAAACTACACTAAAATTTGGCCAGTAAATCTTCTCTCCTGAAACACTTCATCAAATTTAAATACCGGTATTATTTCCCCATTGTAATACGTAATTTCTCCCCTAGCTTTGTATGTTAAAATGACTTTTTAATGATATTTTTAAAATCCTATTATTCGAGGATAACACATATAAGATCAAACATTTTCAAACCAAAATTAAATTATTCTGTATTAAATCCCATTACTTCATACTTCAGATGGAACCCAAATGACTATTAAAAGATAACTAGGTTGAAAATATCTAATAAATACAATTTTATAAAATAAATTTTATAAATGTTTAACCCACAGTTCTCTCTTCATTACAAGGGAAGAATGACATCACGTTTTTTAATGCTACCCATCAGTTCTATAAGGTAAACTCCCATTTACCAAGAGATTAAGGAATGGTTACTTCCTTATCATAGCTGTTTGTATGTTCTGGTTAACTGAGATCAATACATGTAATTCTATGCAGTATTCTGTTGGCAACTGACTTAACGAAAATCAGAAAATGATTATCTTTTTTGATGAATTAAATCTGCCAATGCTTTAAACTCGTATTACTTTGCAACACAAGGGAAAATCTGCAGGACAATCACTCCTTGATATTGTTTGTTGGTTTCTCTTTGAACGTATTTCCGATAGTTTCACCCATCTCACAAGACTATAAAGTGTGGGAGGTGAATTTTCTGGTGGGAGCTTCTTGGTGGTCTTGATAAGCAGGAGTTTACAGTACATGACTCAATACTTAAAATGATCCACTTTGGTCATTGATCAAACATCACCAGTAAACAGGAGTCTTCCCGCCCTACTCCCAAATATTTTAAATACCTGGCATGATCAACATATAATGCTCCAAAAACTAAAAACATGCTTACCTTTACTCCACAGGAGTAAATCACTGGCAGTATCAACTATTAGGACACAGGATAAATACACACAAGCTATTAAAGTAGGCTATGTAGTCAATCTTCCTGTGGTGAGCATTGTTTCCAACAGAGATCCGCAAACCAAATAACAAACATATTACCTGAGACCACACTGTTGAAAGTGAACAGAAACAGATTCCACACTTCCAGAATCGAGTTCAGCGCCCTATCTACTAAAATGCTGAAAGTCAAATCAAACTTGGACTAAAGTTACACATCACTCCATTTGTCAATATGCAAACTGGAGATGCACATCTTCAAGAGAATTGTGAAAGTTATTTTACTCCTTTTTAAATATTTTGAAGCATATCTTGTATCATCACTTGAAGGTTAAAAACAATCATCCTTTATTATAGTTGTAAGTCACACCAAAACAGATCTTCGTCTTACAGATGACAAGAGTACCCAGGCATTAAAAATGAGTTTACAGAAGGGGGTCAGATAGCTTGGGGAAAAAAGCCCAGGTTTGAGACAAACATGTTTATCTCAAAAAGTAGTACTGAAAAGGTCAATGACATTCTTTAATCCCAAACTTAAGAGGTTAAATAATTTTCAGTATCTTTCCTAAAAAATTAACACATACGGACTAGGGATGTAGCTCAAGGGTAGGGTGCTACCTACCACACACAAGGGCCTGGGCTGGATCCCTAGCATCACCAATAGAAGAATTTAAAAGTCCTCCCTTAAATGTTCATCACCTCAACATTTGCAGCATTAGTTTGTGCAATTTTGACCCTGGAAATTTGCCATAGGTTCCAAAGAGTGTTTAACAGAGACCCATGCACTCAAGGTAAATTCAACTTTCCTGAAAAGCTCATAAATTTGGCATGTGACTGTTAACATAATTGCTTTACAAAGCAAACGATGTTCAGCTCACCCCAGAAACACTAAGGTATAGACTATAATCTCAAATATTTAAACAAAGTGCAAATATTTAAACAAGTGCAAGCCTAGTGTTCTAAAATTAGACAAAAATTACCTATAACAGAATTCCCAAAGGGGAAGAATCACATTTGAGCTCATATTCTACTGGCTTAAGACCAGATTTATTACTGTTACTGTTAATAAAAAAAATACTGTTACACAATGACTCATAAAATGAATAGGACTACTTTAGTCTTTCCTAAACAATCTAATGTGGAGGAAATTAACGTACCTACCTTGCAAAACTGTCCCAAAGCTAGTTTAGTTTTTCAATGTTTTTTAAATTTTAAAAACTCTCCCCCCAGGTACTTCATTACATGTAGGGAGTCACTGAAACTAAAAATTCACCGCAACTACATGCCACGTGTAACTTCAATAGACACTAAGTAATTTTAAAGTACCTACCCTGAAAGCACTGCAGCACCGCAGAGCCATGATTCCACAGCACAAACCAATATGGAAAACTCCAATGCAATTGCTTATAAGTAAAAACTAAGGGTGTTAATGTTATAAAGATTAAAGCAAGGTGAACTCAGGAAGTCCATTTTACTATGGAGACAAACCATTATTCTCAAGTCCATAGTCAGCTGTGGGAGCATCCCATAGAACAGTAACAGGGATGTCCTCAAAACTGCTCATTCTCATATAAAAAGGGAAGAACAACTCTCTACAACAAATAAATGTTTTGATGAAACTGTAATGACTTTACTCTCAAATTTGTAAAAGCAAATGCACACAGAATTGTGTTAAATAAATTTAGACGATTTTGAACCTGCTAACCAGTCTTATCTTCACAATTCAGTGTACTACAAAACTGTTGCCCAATATCCCTTAAGAGACAAAAGCAACACATACAGAGGCCAAGTGCATAGACAATAAAAAATAGGTTTGGTGGTCTTCAGGCATGTTTACTCAGAAAGAAAAATTTAGTATCTGCAACAAAATGGGGCTGAGTGATTTGGCAGTTACTATGTCAAATGTTAGACATTAAAAATGAGAACTATGGAGGCAGGCATGGTGGCACACACCTGTAGTCCCAGCTACTCAGGAGGCTGAGGAGAGAGGATTACTTGAGCCTATGAGTTAAAAAAAAGAGAGAGAGAGAGACAAAGAGAACTATCTTGTAAGTGCAAACTTACTTAACTTAAAATGAATTTCAGTAAAATCTATTTTCAGTGGCTGACAAGTGGTCATAACTTAAAAGGCTGACAACTGATCATAATCTACAATGTTCATTAATTATAAATGAGTCACCCCCAAAAAAAGATATAAAGTGGCAGGGCAAGGATAATTCTAATAAAAGTCAAAACACTGACATTCAAATCTAAGTTTATGGTTGTTTTTAATTTCCAGCAACAATTAAGATTCAAAATGTGTAACAAAGTAAAGTTAGTTTACTCTTAATTTGCTACTACACAGCAGTGCAACTGAACTATCTGTACCCACTAGTCATCAAAACAGAGGAAGTACCATTCATCTTAACATATTCATTCAGTATGTCACTCTGACCCTAGTATTTTCCTTTAGTTTTTTCCTTTGCCTACTTGTTTCCAATCTACTTTATCTCCAATCTAACACTGGATAGATTTCAGGGGATGAGAATAGAGTGGTAAATAAATTTTGTGTAAACTTTAAATGTATCCCAAATGGGCTCTTAAAACACAATGCAGTTTGTACAGATAGAAGGCAGCAATATACAAATTACTAGCTCTCAAATTTCCAATGGTGGACAACATAAACTTGTGGAAAACTCAAATATGATTCTACAGGCATCAAGATCAACATTTAGGGGAGGTGAAGGCAGGATAAAAACAACAATCAACGGATTAGCCTCCAAACAGAAGTCATGCAATTGTGAATACATGTAGAATGACTGTAACATTCCAGCCAAATGATAGAATGAAATAGCTACTGAGAGCTGTAGCAGTAAGCCACATGAGCCCACCTCTAAATAGTTGATATCCAATTCATATTAAAAGTGCATTTACAAATATCGTAGGTGGGAAAAGAACATTTTTGTATAACGCACAGTTACCAAAATTGTTTTACTTAGTATCTCCAGCGTATCTCAATACAACATGCAACACATTTGTAACACATTTTATAAGTCTTTATATTTAACGCTACACTTCAGATTTCAACAAAAATATTTTACTTCTTAACGTGTAATCACATTACTCTTGCCCAGATATAGAAATATTACTAATTATATTTAGCTTAAATTAACCAAGCTGTAATTACATGCATTACCACCGACCTAATATCATATAATGGCATCAATCTTGCCCAAAAATAATACATGATACCCAAAGTTTTACATCCCAGGTACAAGATATCCTACACAACGCTAATAATGTCTAGAATTTCCTGGGGATCAATGGGCAACCAACCAATACATAGCCTCTGCATATTATAACGATTGAAACCTTTATAATACAGAAATAAAATTTAAAAAAGTTTTACCATTCTTCCCGCTGTGCCGTCGCTGCTTCAGTGTGTCGTGGGGAGGAGTTTGAATGGCTAGGGAATTAACAACCGGTACAGCAACCAATCAAAATTCTAGTTTTAGTTTTTGGCATTGTTAGGGTTAAAAACTTTTAATTCATTTACACTTCAGTTCTACAAAGGCAGCTGCTTTGCGATTTGAAAACTCAGAGCTAGTAAGCCTGTCCCAAACAGTATGTTATACAATTAATCATTTTGGTGCTTCTGCCCAAAAAACAGAATTCAAAAAGTAAAAATCCCAAAATGCTAAAAGTTTAAGGTTCCAAATAACCTACAAAGGTTAAAAGCTTAAAGTTTCCAAATAAAGTTTCTCAAATTAACCTATAGGTAACTCAAGATTAGTTCTGTTTAAGAAAAAGTTCACTTCCCCTCCCGCCTCCACCCCCTCAGCCAGCACCATCAGTAAACAGCCTGACAAGAGTTTGCCCGGGCTGGATTGTAACTATACTGTACTGTATTTCAAAGTGTCCCCCTCAGAACCTGTGCTCTTATCCGGGAAAAAAAAATCATGGTTTCTAATGCCGGGTTAGAATGACATCTTACTGCTTTTACCTTCCACCGAAGCATTTCCACTTTTTATAATGGGGGGGGGTTTCTCACACACACACCCATTACAAAAAGGAATGGAAACACTAAGATCAGCAGTCAGCCCGAATTAAGAACCTGGATTTAGTCCCTCCAGCTAACTCCTGTATTATGCTCCCAGACGCTGCAACTCCACATATTAAAAGCAGCTCTAGGTAGCACATGCCACCATTTCTCTTATTAGAAGCAACCTAATACTCAAAAACTTGCAAAAAAAAGTTATCCCATAGGACAATACATGACTTTATGAAAAGGGGCAAGTGGCCCTCCTTTAATAGTAAGTAAGCGAACAGGAATGGCAATTTAAAAGGTCCTTAGCTCCGAAAACGAGGGAGAGATGTAAAAATTTTAAGTGGCACAGAAAAAGTAGAGTATAAACTGCTCAAATAGTTGGGGGACCCAACAGTTGAGAGCGCGAAAAGGATGCGCGGGGAAAGCAACTCGGGCGCTCGCTCGCCCGCCCGGGGAGCCGCGCTCTGACCAGGGCGAAGCCCACGCACCAGAGACCCAGGCACCGCGGCAGGCCCACGCCGTCCCCAGATACGAATGCGGCGTCTAGAGAAGCCCGCCGTTGTGCAACAATCTAAAGTGGCGAAAAAATAAGTCCCAAGGCGAAACTTATTTAAATTGTAAAATGAACCCCGGCGTGGAGTGGGCATGGGAGCTGCGGACTGACACCCCGCACACGGACCCCAGGGCCCGCGCTCTTTGCGACCGCTGGCCATCTCGGAGGGAGCACAGGTCCAAAGAAACCTCAGCGATCGCAGCAGAAACCGGGACGGCAAGAAAAGGGTTCAGGAGGGAACAGCGGGAACAGGAAAAAGACGTCCCCGAGA
>RJWT010013341.1:0-21815 GCA_004365215.1 Cuniculus paca | reverse complement strand
TCAAAAGTATATGGAGAGCACATGATACTCAGAAGGTAGGTACTGCAACCCTGTTCGGAGAGGAGTAGCTGTATAACAAAGAATGCCACATCCACAGCAGCTCATAGAGGATTATGGAGATTCATGTCTCTCAGGAGTTATTGAAGCAAGAGATTGGGGCAAGGTAAACTGGCTGAGCAAGTAGTGTGACCTGTCAATAAAGAGAACCTGGAAATGCATGGAGAAACCATTTTTAAAACCTTGCACCTGAAACCAATCAGAGAATGCTATCTTTAGTCTTTATGAAAACTTGAGCAGGTTTTTGATAGGATGGCTAGACCTGATATCATCCTGAGGAGTGGGAGATACAAAAGATGGCTATCATTGAGCTCTTGGCTATTGTACTCTCTCTTTCTTAGTGATCTGTTCTCACCCAGTATAGTGTGCTTCTTTTCCTACTTTAATGACCCCCACTCATTTCTTACCTTTAAAAATGTAAAGCTTTGCTATATTTTGTGTTTGTTTTTTCCAATTCTTTATTAATGACAGGAAGAACCTAGATAAAACCTATAGAAGGAGTCCCCAAAATTCTAGACCCCAGTAGTAAGAGTAAGCAGCTAGATGACATGAATGAGTCTTTTGTTAGAATGTGAATCCTTCATTATATCTTCCAAATGCATAATCTTAACCAAAATCATCCATGCACAATAACTATTTCATCTTCTGAAAAATAAAGTTAATAATAACATATACCTCTCCTAGGTATGTTTGTGTGTGTACATGCATCTGTGCATGTGAAGACATACTATAGACACATATAAGAGAAACTTAGAAAACATACATTCACCTAGGCCCCAGAAAACACAATTTGATTTAATTCTATTAAAGTATCCTGATAAAAAATAACTAATTGGTTATTTGTTAACTAGCTTCACCTTCCCTTCTTTCCCTGTCTCTCACCTTCTCTCTTCCTCTATCTTTTCTTCCTTTCCTTTCCAAGATTACCTAGTAAGTGTTTTAAAGAAAATCTTTATCAATTTTGTGAAAACAAATACATTCACCACAAAATCTTACCAACTCTCATTCATGTATAGTGGTCAATTTGAGTTGATCTAGTTAAGAAACAGAAATGTACAAATGAAATCTGGCAACCGCATAACTTTAAACAGTTTGCAATGATCCTTTTCTTGAACTCTAACGTGGAGGTATTTAGTCATTCTGCCATGATAACAAAATAAATCTGAAGTAATATCATTTTTGTTTTAACATAAATGACGATGAAATTGTTTTAAGAGTTAGATTTAATATTTATGTTCATAATTTTTAAATGTTTTCTGAACCTCTTCATTTTATTTGTAACTCCAAATCATTTTAAAGTTTAATGCCATTAAATCAAGTCTAACATCAATTTACTTTTAGTTTGTTTAGTTTAGTGTACTGTTGAAACACATGGTATAGTTAAAATGAATAGATAATAACATCCCCTTTCATTCTATGACCAAATTATTTTACCTGAAACACTATCTGTTGCTTTGCATAGTTAATTGGGTATGTCATTAGCTGTCAAATTATGCAATTCTTATCCTGATTAAATTTTTTCCAAAGATAATTAAAGCTTCATTCATTAGTCTTTGTTGTAATAAATTATCCAAAAGTCAGTTAAAAAATCTCTAAAAAGTCTGATGTGATTGGCTTTATTTATTAGATGCCATAGAAACTTACTCTAGTATGTGCTGAATTCAAATTCTGTTATTTATTGCTAAAATTTTTCACAGAATAATCTAAAGGAAAAACTACAAAAATATTTTTCTTTTTTGGTCCACTTCATATTAATTCAACATATAAATGTGATTTGGAATGCAGAAAACAAAACAAAACAAAAAACTGTGGTCACTATCTCATTTTCTACATTGTAACTTTTGTTTCATTTTAAAGGTACAAATCTCTTTCTTTCTCTCTCTCTCTCTCTCTCTCTCTCCAATTCTTTCTCATGACTGCATAATTTTATCTATAATTTATTTCGTTTGTCAGAATTGTATAAATTGTAAAGATTGTTTTTATTTCTAACATTTTGCAGTTTTCTAGAACTAAGCTTCACACTGTCACTTCTTTTTAATGACATTACTTTACCCTCTATTAAGTTTATTTGTCTCTTTCCTTTCTCTGATTATCCCCAAAAAGCAGGTATTCCTATTTAACATATAGTCTTTGTGATAGGATTGAACGTGATGGAAAATTTCTCATCTTCAGTTTGACGCGAACTCTATTGCTAAACACTCCATGTTCCCCATCTCTTAAAGCTCCATTCCTTGTCACTTTTCAAGATCACTTTTTGAATGAGTTAATGTGGAAAATACATAATTAGCACAGAGGATTTTTGTGTTAAGCCATTGTAAGAAACATTTGCTCAGTTCTTAAAGGAGGACATTCATAAAATAAGCTGCCAATTGTTTTTCTAAAGGTTGTAATAAAGTGATATTTTGAGCTTCACAAATGCATAAAGTACAAATTGTTGTTAGTCATCACAAAAGCTTAAATACATAAATGAAAAATAAGGCAATGAAAATGCAATACTTTTAGCAAATTAGCCAATACCCCTCCAAAAAATACACATTCAACTTTTTTAATAACTTCATCAAAACATTTCACCAAGGATATAATGCACAATTCTATGGTTTTGGTATATATTAAGAATTGTGTACCCACCACTAAAATTAGCTTCATTTCATGGAGAAATATTTATGCCTATAAGCAATCATATCCTACACAGTGAAGACTTAACTTTATCCAACAGAATTTCTAGTTTTTGAGTTCAGGTCCTGGAATGTGATTTCTAGGTTCCTGTAATGATACCTGCTTAAAATCATTGTAGACCTGGAGATTTTAGCCAATAGACAGTCTATCAATGTAATATATGGTACACAGAGGTTGGGGAAATACTATATTAATTTTAACCTTTAGAGAACCTAGATGCTATAGATATCACAGACATTTCCCAAAAATGTCTAGAGACTAAAGGTCCACCATGAGGGAAGCACATGATCATGCTCTATGAAACTTTGGCCTCTAATGTCTTGGATGAGAGTCTCTGCTTGGTGATACTCTTGAATATTGGCATACATCATAAATGGAATCTGGGAGAGGATGCTAGAAAGATTTGCATTTGTAAGTCCTAAGATTTCAACATATGTGCCCCTTCCTATAGCTGATGTAAATTTGTATCCTTCTATAATTGTATTCATAAGAATGACATTTTCTAGAGTTCTGTGAATTGTTCTTGCAAAGTATAAAATTTAAGGGTTGTGATAAAGACCCCTTACCCAATTTGTCCCCAGCTGGTCATAAGTGGGGGGAGTCTGGAGAGACACCAAATTTGTAACTTGTGTCTGAGGTAAGAATATCATCCTAAATGGAATTTTGTGAAGAAATACACCTAACTGAAATGTGATGATTTTCTTTGTAAAAAATAAGAAAAGAAACTTGTTTTCAAAATTAAATAATTTACTACATAATACATTTCAGCATTTTATTATAAATTTTATGCAATGTTTACATTGATTTACATATTACATCATATCCCTTGCTCTCTATATTGCATCTCTTCTCATTAGAATTCATTTATTTGAAATAACTGAGCATCTAGAAACAAAAATTTGATATTAAAATACATCCCTTCCATGTAGAAGAAAAATATTGTTGGAAATAATGGAAAATATTCCATAATACTTGTTTAATTACTGCATTTTTAAATTGCACTGTAAAGTAAAATGCATTTTTACTTTAAAATAATTAAATATAGCTCATGACACACACTCCATAGTTCTCATCAAGTAGGGGTAAAGAGTAATTGTTGAGAAATCAGAAGAAAAATGAATAGTATGTTTTGACATTCTTCTTCCTGGAAGGGGAACATTATTAATCATCTGTGTGGGTTTTTTGATGCTTTGTGGACTAAGGAAGTTTTCAGGAAGTATGCATAATTTGGGGCATACCCTAAATTAATGGTGATCTATTTGTGGATACATCCTTTGTACTAAGGTAATTTCTCACTTCCTCAGTTATATAATTGTACTTTGAACGGTTTTGGCAGACAACTCATTATGTATTCTGCTCACTATATTTTATTTTTATTATACAAAGTCACATTGAAATGAAATGGATACATGCACCATTGACTTTAATAGGATTTTGCATTGTAAGAATAATATGCAGGTACAGTGTACTGCATAGAAATATCTTGTGGGGCAAGAATAACAGGATTATTATAGAATTCCACATTCGTACAACTCAACAGGCAGTCATTCCTACAGGTTTATAGTTTTCTTTAGGGGGAGTTAGAAAACTGAAGGACAAGTGGTTTTAACAAGCCTCAGATGTAATATTCATTTTAGAAAGTACTGTCTGGAATACTTCGTAGATGTGAAATTGAATCTATATAATGGAAAAGACTTAAGAAAACCATAAAAACTGTATACTGTATCGAAAGTCATTTCTGACAAGTGGGAAATACATTTAACAAAGATTTCTTTGTAGCTACAGTTTCTAAATGATTTTGTGATAATGCTCAGAACTCGATAAAGTATCAGTCTTCTAGGCCAATTGACTTTTTTATGAGGCTAAAAATGAGAAAAAAAAATGACCATGATAGAGTAAATTGGTTATTTTGGGAATTTGCATTTATTGAGCAATTTTTCAGCATCTGTTAGAATGGACACATGAAAGGTGGTCAGGAGTCATAGTTAAGAATAAAAAGGTAAGATTGAAAATTACGGTGTGGCTGAGGATGGTGGTGCAGAGGTTAAGCAGCAGGATCGCTGCAAGTTTGAGACCATCCTGGGCTACAAAGTGAGTTCAAGACCAACCTGAATTGTGTCTCAAAAAGACAAAAAAAAATGGTGTGCTTAAATTTTTAAACGTTATAATAGTAAAAGATACATTACCATCATTTGGCCACAAATACCTCATTCTAGCTTCACACACGCTGAAGTGGTTTTGGGAATTCTTATTTGTGGATGTTTTGGTTGTGCTGTCATGGTTGTTTTGATGTCCTGAATCAGTTGAAGAAGTATACCTTTTAGGGTTATTTTGTGTTTGGAGATGTGCCAGATGCCTTGGGTTTGGAGATAAGCCAGGATGTCCCAAGGATGGCCTGTATACAAAAGGAGGGGGAGAATTTTGAAAGATTGTTTTTCTTTTTTCTTCCTTTTTTTTTTGTTTTTGTTTTTTGAGACAAGTTCTCACTATGCAGTATAGTCTGGACTTGAACTCAGTTTGACGCCCAAGCTAGCCTTGAACTTGTGGTGGTCCTCCTGCCTCGGTTTCCCTAATTCTGGGATTACATGCATGCACCACCATACCTGGCTTACAGCATGTCTTTTACTGTAACAAAATTTTAAATTTAAATATCTACCATACATTTCAATCACTCTTTATGTATGCTTGAGTCAGAGCTGTCTAGCACCAGTCAACTTAACTGACTGGTACCTTGAATATACTGTATTTATAACTCAGGTTCTTCAGTCAGAAAATAATGATTTTAATAGTACGTAGTTAGACTACAGAAGACAATGAAAACTGATTAGCATAAGGTATCACACAAAACAGGTTGCCCATATTCTTTATTGTAATTCCCCAAATATATAATACAGAATACTAGTGCAGCAAGATATTGAACTATAACATCTAACACAATATAACAAATAAAAAAAATATGATGGTCAAATAGACATGTGATTCTCAAGACAGAGGTAATATATGAACAATTTTTTCACCTATAGTCAGATGATTAAGAGTCTTAGAAGTTTTGCTATGAGAAATGTTTACTATTTGAAAGTGAAATGCACTAAAATACACAAAACAGAAGAAGATAAATATTTAAGTAGTATCTTGTCATGCTTTGTTACCAAATGTCTGTTTACGTAGATATCACTTATTGTTGTACAGGCAAACATTTCATAGAGTGCTTTCCAGATCATTTTTTAGCAGGGTTGGCATGAGAAAGAGGCAAATATAAAACAATTAATGAAAAAATTTGGTTAGACATAAAAGTTCCATGTTATATCTCCTCATTTATTTCTCAATATCTATGAGACTTTCAGAGCAGTCTCAAACCACCAGATCACACGTTGAGGGAAAGGAACATAATTGCTGATGGAGACAGAAAAGAATGCTGTTTTTATTAGAGATCCTTTTCCTAGAAGTTTGCTTATTGTGGTAAGATACAGAAGAAATGTTGAATCGTCTTCCAGAGTTCTCACAGAAAAACAGTAGATTATTATTCAGTCGTCAAATCACTGTTCTACCTTTAAACTTAGACAAACATTAGAAAGAACCTCAAACTTTCATTTTCTCAAGTACTTTCGGGAATCGCACACCCTTGTTCCTCTGAGCTAGAAGGTCATCTAATGTAATATTTTATCAAAACATTTTTCCTTTACTTTGCTTCAATTCTCTACCATATCTTTATTTCTGTTTAAAAGAAGGAATCAGAAATTCTAGTAGTAAAGCATGTGGCTAGAATTCAGTTTTGCTTGATCATTGTATTATTTTTATGTGTCTAGGATATTTCAATATTCTTCCCAAACTGATGTACCACATCTTCAATTAATACTTAAAGTGTTTTTTTAACTCAAATAATCCTTCCAAGTGTGACACTTCCCATTAAAGTTAGACAGCTGTGTCCACTGCATAGCTCCAAGAATATTATACTTTGCCTGTCTCTACACACTCATCTTCCTCACTTACTCCTATCATATTCAGTAGACAATTTAAAAAAAAATCAGCAAAACTGAATTCTCATCTGTTCCACATGTACCTGACCAGTGGAAAAAAAAGATCCGTGTCACTTCTGTCTCCCCATTATCTCCCAGTCTTGTATTTCTACTATGCCAGCTAGATACATTATTCAATTCCAGCCTGAAGTATTGCCTTTATTCTCTTTTCATCAGTTGTAAAATTCTATGCTGCTACACATATTTCTGTCAAACTTTCTCTTCTGGAACACAAAATGAATCATGTCCCTCTCCTCGTTTATATCATCAACGTGACTTCACATTGACTGCAAGTTCACACCTGAATGTACTGCCTTAGAGACTGTAGCTTTGCTGTCTTTCCCCGCCTCTCTCATGAGTCTCACCACCTACCAAGCCTACCAGTCCTGTTAGATGCCAAGCTGGTGCTCCAGCCATGCTACTCCAACTAAACTCACTCCCACCTCAGCACATGAGTATATGCTTCTTCTTCTTCTGGAAAACCTTTCCTCCCTCATTCACATGGTCATCACTGTTTCCACTTTGGAAATCAAGAAATAAAAAAAAAGATGAATTAAGGACTAAACTTTTTGCTCTCACTGCACACGCTGCACATATTCACCAAAACCTAATTAGCCTTTTCCTCACCAGAACATAAATGCTTTGAAGATGTGGATTGTTTTTCAATCATTATTTTTCTTTTCTAATTGGAGATACGAAGCATAATGTACTTCACATTGGGTAGACTATTTTATTTGCAGAATAATGTCCCTTTGAAGTAATGAGATTAATGTCTGTAGAGGGAACAAGTAAGTAGACACTTGGTGAGGGTGCTAAAGTGTGAATGACAGTGTTTGCTAATATGTTAAAAATTCACAAGCACTTCCATGAAAAATAGTGTGGATTTTACATGTATGCAGGAAATTTTGTGCTGTCTTTTGCAGTTATTTTAATCTTTTTGATATGTAACATTGGGTCTTTCTTTAATATAGGTTTCATTTCACATTTATTTTAGTATGAAGGCAAATTAATCAATAAATACTGAATTATCAAGACCACAGTTAACTGATAAGATGGGAAAAATATAAAGTTTATATAAGATCTGTAAGTGCACTCTAGATTGTGTTATGAATCAAATTAAAAATTCAAAAAGATAATTTTTGAAGATCCTTAAATTCATCAGTGATTCTCAATTTAAATCTTAAAACATTCAAGTTTTTGCACTGGAGTCATAGTTCAAGTAATGTTTCAAGGTCAGTGTGAATATTAATTTTATTAAATTAACTAGTTCAACATTTATTTTCTAAACCCTTATGTTAGAATCATTAGAAGTACATTAAAAGAATTATTCTTGTGGTCTTGCAATTTCAATTCATATTGAGTAAAGAGTAAAAAAAGTAAACAAATTTTTTTCCATGATTTTCCTATTCCAGTTATTTCTGTGAGTAATCTGTGACTAGTTATACAAATTTTCTTGGAATAGACTTCATGTATATGAAAATAGGTACAACAGGTTATATATATATATACAAAACAGTCATATATATATGAAACAGTCATATGATGGTAGTCATAACAACGTGGCATTGTTTCCCAAAAAGCAAAGTAAATAAGAACCTTTCACATAAAACTCACAATTGTCTTGACACAGTGACATTTTCCCCTAAAGCAAACCCTTAAATCAATAAAGTTTTCAGTGCTACCAAAGAGAACTTCATGATTTATGCACTTTGAGGTATAATTCCCACAAAAGCAGTTGGATGTTTCTTGAGATTTCTGCAGTCAGGGAAAATATATAAATAACTAAAATTTATTTTTATTTCCAAATCTTGAAGAAAATTTTTCAATAAATGATACCAAGGGGATCATATTCGCTCATTCATTCCAGCTTTGATAATTTCACAGATCACTATAGAGGTATTTTGGCCAATGTCCAGAAAAATTCATATAACTACATTGGGAAATGGGTCCTAGTGGGTGCCACCCTACATAAAACCAAAGAAAGTCTTCTCATTCAAGGTGAATAGATGCTGAATATAGAGAGGACCTCATACATAATCAGAGTACCTGTAATTTATCATATAAACTCATCATACAAACTATAACATATTAACTATAGTTTGCATAATTGAAAAACAATTTTACTTGTATATAGAATAAATTGGTAAGCACATGTGGAATTCCTGTTGGTGGTTACTATAATTTATAGTACTTTTCCTTTTCTCCTTTGAGTCATCAGCCATGTTTTTGTACCAGAAAAATTTGAGAAGAAAAAATAAAAATATGTACATAGATATTGTCAAATCAAAGCAAATAATTTGTGAAGTGTATTTCTCCTTAAGTACTACATAAAGTTGTCCAGAGAATGGATCATTGTCCTCCTGTTTGCTTACTAATGTAATATGTATTTATGGTAATTCTTACATTTTCCCAAGAATATTTAAAAAACATTATTCCTTTTTCCTAATTACTTTATTAATGATTTGATAGACTGATATGTATGATATGGGTGCTAATGTGATAGTTATTTGAACTTTCCTGCCTTTTTCTTAACTAATTGCTATTTAGGCAATTGAAGTCTTTCCAGGGAGTTTAACCAACCTTTGTAAATTAAAGTATGAGGCCATGTCCTCTTAATTGAAGTTGAAGTGCAAATAATTGACCTTAAACTTAAATACCTCACATTCAAATAAGGGCATCCTCTTCTGATAACACAGGAAAAAATAGACTTCCACAAGTATACAGGTTGCTTATTCAAAGTTTAGCAAAATTGTATAAGGAAGGAATATAAAAACACATTCCATACTCAAGATGTTTCTTTTGACTTTCCCCTGTGAAACAGGACAACTCCATCTTTAAAATAATGTTCGGACATTTATCTACTTGTTTACATTTCTTTTCTGTGCAAATAATAAGCTTTGATCACCACACTTCAAAATATATTGTATAGTCATTTCCACATGCTAAACAAAAAATTTTGCTGAAAGCATAAATTTATGGGTATAGAACTTCAAAATTTAATTAAAAGTGATGTTAAAAAGTATAATTGGTATACTTATTTATATACTTTGTCTATTCAGAATAATTCCAATGGTAGCTCTGAAAACAATAACTCTGAATAGCATTCTTGAGTTCCAAAAATAGTAAACGATTGCATTGATAGTTGTTAAATACTGTTTAATTGCAAGCGATGATTTGTTTCCATTAAAGATATACATTTCTAAACTTGGCATATTCTCCACCATTTTTAAGTGAATTTTCTCTTCCTTTCTTTCTCTCTTCCTCCCTTCTTTCCTGGTTTTCCTTCCTTCTTTCCCCTCATCCCTCTCTGTCTCTCCCCCTTCCTTCCTTCTCTCTTTCCTTTTTATTTAAATTAGTTAATACAACTCAAAAAGTGATCATTTGCTTCTTCATAAATTTTTCTTATTAAAAAAATGTATTGAGATGAGTAAAACAACAGTAAGAGTTTTAAAACTTTTACAGTAGTCCAATGTGTTTACAACACTTAGGTAAATGCCTCTGCTATGTTCAGTGAGTATGGAGCAGTTCGGTTTTTTGTAAACTGAAGTCTTAGTTATACACAGTTGGACCAGATAAGATTTACAACACATTGTCAGAGGGAAACCCTTGTAATTTTTTCACAGACATTGAAGAAGTATTGGCCTAATAATCCCATAACCAAATATTTACAGAGACCAAGTCAGACAAAAAATAAAGTCTGCATTCTAAATTCATCTCTGCCTGTTCTTTCTTGAGACTAGGAATAAGGCACTGACTTTATTTGGTCTCTCTCTCTTATATAAATAGGAATTTAAATCTCCACTGCAATAAGTTAAAAAGATACAGGTTTTCATGACATTCCCTCCTTGCATGAATGCAATGCACACTATTTCAGTCAAAGCCAATATAATTTGATATTCTTTTGAACTTGAGGTCACATTACCTTGGCTTCAAGTTTTTAACATGTCATTTTTAAGTATACTTTCAATGACTAATAACTATTCTATCACTTTTAAGCAACTCTTTTTTAGACACTTTCATATATTTTGTTTTCAGCTTAAATTGAGGTTCAAACTAAAATCCCAGAATTGGTGATTCCTACCTCAATCACCACTTTTTTGCTCATATTTCATAAGAGTACAGATTATATCAAATTCATACTTGAACCATCAATACAGATACAACAAAAGATGGTAACTTTCATTTTTCCAATAGGCAGAATTTATTTCTAAAATGAGTAGAAAGAGACAGTAAGCTATTTGTGTCCTAGATGTCTTTTCCATAAATGTATTTGAGTTATATTATAGGGGGCTATTTTTATATCAATTTTACCATATTGATATTGAAAATGAAAAGATTTTCATCTTGTAAATCTTGACAAAGATTGTTTCAAGTCTATTTTTGTGTTAGGTAACAAGAAACAAATGATCCTGCCATATTGAAAGTGTATAAACTATAGCATGTTGACTTTATTGAGATGGAATGAAGAGCCATGATTGGAACATCAGAGTATCTCTATGGATTCAGTTGGAGAAAGTTTAAATGTAAGGTGTGTGTGCTTATCTGGTGGAATTTGTTCTCCAAAAGCCAGGTGAAAAACAAAAACTGAAACAGGTAAAATAGGTTAGTAACTATGAAAATAAACTTCGATTTATTTTATGCAAGAAGCATTCCTTCCTTTCTTGAAAGGACTTGTATCATGGTGTCTTGAAATATTTGGCTAGGAAAGTTGAGAATCTAAATTTGCCACAGTTTTTATAAAAAAAAAATTTGCTGTGTTTGCTGAAATAATGGAATAATACTATAACAAAGTCTAATGAACAGTGTCATTCTATAATTTTCTGTAAAAAGTGTACTTTAAATTGAGTGTGGTGGCACACTTCTGTAATCCCAGCACTCAGGAGGTTGAGGCAGGAAGATTATTGCAAGTTTGAGACCAGCCTGGGCTACAAAGTAAGCCCAAGACTAGCCTGAACTACATATAGAGACTCAGTCTCAAAAAGAAAAAAAATGTGTACTTTAAATGCATTTACCAAACCTAACAAAGAATTATTTTTGATGATGTTTTCTTAATAGTTTTATTGATTAATTACAGTTATCATGAAGACAATTAAAATCAGAGATTTGGTAAAGAAATGATAATCAAAAATCTCAGATTTGTTACTAATTGTCCTATTATTTTATCTCTAATGCTCTTATTTATGTCTTATTTAACAGAAAATTTCACACTGTAATACATTTTTTTTATTTTGAAGAGAATGTAACCAAACAAATAAAAGAGTAGAATCAATCACAACAAAACAATGGACATGGTACATGACTTCAAAACAAGAAAAAAGGGAATCAGTAATGGCTACCATAATGCCTCCATACCATCTGGCATAAAATAAAATCAAACAAAATAGAACTGAATAAAACCAGCTAAAAAAATAAACAATGAAAGCAATGCAGTACTTCAAGATAATAGTAAAACAACAGTGGCTACCATAATATTTCTTGTTATCTTCAGAGTAGTTGCCTATACTTTCAGACATAATACAATCAAACAACACAAGAATAGAGTAAAATCAATCAAAACAAAACAATGAAAGCAATACAGGGTTTCAAAAGAAGGTAATTAGAAATCCATGATGGCTGCAGTTATGTATTTTGTTATCTTTGAAATAGCTGTCCATGCCATCAAATATAATAAAATCAAACAAAACGGAATAAAATGAAACTAATCAGAAAAATGAAGACTATATGAGTTTCAAATCATGATAATAGATTAACAGTGGCCACTTCCTTCCCTTTTTAGATAATTCCTCCCCTCTGACTTTCCCAATATGTATTGTGCATTTTGGATCCCACTAACTCCTTTAGCTTGTTATGCTAGGGAGACAACATGAAATTCACCCATGTGACTCTGAACCATTTCATCCATAAGCATGATCTCAAGTTGCATCCATTACCTGCAAGAGCCTTGAGGTTATTTTCCTTTGTAGCTGAGTAGGTTTCCATTGTATAAAATTCCATGTCTTTCTTATCTGTTCTGCAGTTGATGGGCAAGCTAACCCAATTTTTTTTCTGGCTCCCTGTCACATAGGGTATTGTTTTCTCTCCTTTGACTTTCAGACTATGAATTTTCTTTCCAGTTAAATGTATTTCTTGTATAAAGCATATTGATGAATCCTACCTCCTGACCCACTCTGCCTGTGTTTCTTTCTATTGGTAAATTGAGGCTATCTACATTAACAGTTATGACCCTCTTGCACTGCATTGTCTCTGCCATGCTATTTTCCTTCCATTGGCTCCCTATTTTTCCTCTCCATTCAATCGACTGCCCCCATTTGATGATCCCCCTCTGCTGCTGCTGCTGTTCCTGAGACCACTGTTGTTTTTATCTCTCCGTAGAATGTCCTTTAGTATTCTTTGTAGGGTTAGTTTTTTGGAACAATAGACGAAATTCACGACAACACTGTAATATGTTATACATATTTCATTCCTGCTATTCAATCCAGTATTCTAGTTATTTTCCTCTAAACTACAAGGTTTATACATTCTTTTAATGTTAAACTAGACCATGTGACTTACTCCAGTGAATGAAGTGTAAATTGAAGGGATGTGCTACATAGGAAAGTTGCATCAGAGGTTGCTGGCATCAATTACTGTCTTTCTCATGTAAAAGTATAGAGAAAGCACATATTGAGATGGAAATGTTTATACAAATAACAACTACACTACACACATAAAGAACAAAGGAGCTTAAAACAACACATATTTATTATCTAACATTTTTGCTAGTCAAAACTGAGCAAAACTGAGAATAATAAATAGGGTCTCCATATCTACATTCACAGATTAAGCCAGGTTGCATTCTCATTCGGTGGCTCAAATAAGGAAACATTCAATTTAAAGTTCATTTATATTTTTGGTCAAACTTATTTCTTTTGTAGCCATAGAACCAAGTTTCATGAGGGATTCTGGCTAGGGCTGCCAGAGATTCCCTGCCATGTGGGCTCTCACAGGATAAACACTTACTTCATGGAGACAACAAGTACAGTCTCTAGAAAGCAAAGCTGTTAACAAAGTAATTTTTATTATACACATAATACTTGGAGTGTCGTACTGTGCACTTCGTAGCGAACAATTGATTAGCAAAAATTCACAGGTCTCTCTACTCAGCGGGAGAGAATCAAAAAACCCAGGTAGGGGATACATTAGTGTCTAGAATCTGTTCACCACACACAAGAAGCAAAACTTATTTATCAAACTCCATTAAATATGGAGCCTGAATGAGGAAATTTTATTACATCAAACTGGAGATTGGGATAGGAAGCATTATATACATATCAAGCAAATATAATTCATCCTGATTTTAAATGTGATACTAAAATAATCCTTATGTCTCTTTTAATCCAATTTTGACACACTAGTACAATTTATTGTCTATATGATTTTCTACCATTGTATTTTGTATGCAGTTCAATGTTGTATATTTTATTTTTTGCTATGTAAATATTTCTTTCCTTTGGTTGTGAACAACACAAGAAAGGGTTACAATACTTGGCCTTGTTCCACTAGTGTTTTCCACATTGGCTGATATGTAATAAAACTGTTCTCCAAGTTGTCCTAAAAATTATCTGGAAATTAGGTCTGTGAGGAATCATACTGATGCTAAGTATTATTTTCAATCACCATATAAGCACTTTGAGTATATCAAATGCTATGGTTAATACATTGTGTCAACTTGCACAGTTTAAAAGTTTAACTGAGAGACTCAGCAGGGAGCCAGGGTTCTTACTTTGTAAATAACTTGATCCTGTGCAAAGGAGGACAAGGAACATTGTGCGTTACACTCACCCTGAAGGTTGGGGGGCTGAGTACAATTTGAGGGTAGAGAAGAGGCTTGTGTTTTCCCTCTTTTGCTCTGACTGCTGCCTTGAAGAGTTGCCCTAGTGCCATGCCAACTGCCTTGGAGCCAGCTGATTATGGACTGAAATCTCCAGAAACTGTGAGCTAAATAAACCTTTCCTTGCTTCACTTTGGGTGTCAGGTGTTTTGTCCCAGCGACAAAAAAAGTAACCAAGACATCAAATTTTGTCAGAAGGCAATGAACTATATTAAGAGCTTTGGTTTAGAAAAGTCACAAGAAGTCCTGTGACTACTAAATAATTATTTTCATGAATTGTTTTTAGCAGTTCCAGTCACTGAGCCTTCATTGGATCACCGCTAAGCGACAAGTATAATACTATTCATGGACAGACTATTTCAGTTTTCACTTTCGGAATAAAAATGTGTCCTTGAAAAATCGCTTTGCCAGGGGCCGCGAAGATAGTTCAGCGGCACAGTGCCTGCCTGGCAAGTGCAAGGTCCTGATTTCGATTCACAGTACCAAAAGAATGGCTTTGCTTAATCCATTTTAACAATTGTAAATGTAGCTGATCTATAATACCTTTAAGTTGTAGTTGGAAGAAAAGATTTAAAGATTAGTTTTGGCTACCCCTAACTCTATCAGGATACAATATGTAGCTCAATGACCTCCTTCTACTCTGGCTTTGTTAGTCACACTTAATCCATTTCTACTTCATTTTTTTTCTCTCTTTAAAAATAATATTCTACTATTTTGCATAAATCTTTCTTTTTCTAATAAGAAAGTAAGATACCTTAAAAGGAGAGAAAAATAAATAGAAAATTAAATAAGAAAACAGAAATATGTAATAGCACATAATGAATGTTGTTTGATTATTCAAGGGATAATTGATTTACTCATGTCTACATTCACAAACCAGAATAAAATCAAGTATATTGTCATTTAGAACTCTAAGGACTTCAATAAACCAGATCTGCATTCAAATTACATTTTTATTTTTTTTAAATCGTAGGATAACTTATTTTTTAAACCTACAAAACTTTATTGTTTTAGGAAGGATATTGTTGAACTTAAGGCTTTATTTTGAGAAGTGAAAGGGGGGACATACTAACATGTACAACATACTACCTGATAAGTATTATTAAATCAATATTTGCTTTATTCATCCCCACCTATTATAGGTCAATAGATTTCCAATGGCATATATAGAGGACAACCTTTTAACCAAAAATTACTTTATGATTTTTGAAGAATAGCAGAAGTCTTTTGCAATTAAACAAGCTCTTACTAAGCACCTGGATTTTCTAAAAACTTTGAGGATAATTGAAAAATTATTCCTGCATATTAGAAGCATGCAATTTCGATAAGGGAGATGACCTAAGAATAGAGGTATTGTAGATTATTCAAATGTAAGACAAAGGAGACTAGTAAGAACAAATATATTAATTGTGAAAACAACAATCCTATTTCAGAACCAAATTAAATATAAAAAATAAATCTCTATGCCAAAGAAAAAGACAAAATTTTATACCTGTTGTGTTTCCCTCTGCCTCCTTCTCTTTCATTCTTCTCTTACTTCTTTCCCTCAGTCTATAAAGATTCAAAAATGAAAACAAAGTAAAGCAAAACAAACAAACAAGCTTTCTAGTCTCATTAACTTTCAGATATGAGGGCACTGATGCTGAGAGAGATACATAAAACACATTTACAAATCAACATGCGTGCATTAAGTAGTAAACAATACTCTTTGGAAAAATAAAACAGGATAAAGAAGAGAAAGTGGGGACCAGAAGTAGAAGGAAATGATAGTTGTTCATTTTGTAAGTTTGTCCCAGAAAAAGCAGGACAGTGTGGAGTGAGTCGAGGAGGTGGGAGAGTGGCAGGAAAAAGGATTAAATTATAGAGAATGATGAAGTTTCAGTAGCGTAGCCTAGTTTTTAGGCTACTCCCTTTGCTATCTGAGCAGGACTTCACAGGTTGCTGTGATTTGGTGAAAATACTCCATGCCAAAATGAGTCAACCACAAATCCATGACAAGGGTATTCCCTGGCCAAGTCAAGACCAATAGAATGGTTATATCATCAAGGGGCACACTGAAAAACAAAGACACTTCCTATTAGCTCAATTGAGTCTAAAGGTGGAATATATCACACTACATGCTCTTGATCACAGTCAATTAGAACTTCATCTTTACTTTCCATACAGAGAAAACTATTGTCAAAGCTTTTCAACCAGTTCTTCATCCTGTCTCCAATCATTTGATTTATTTATTAACACACTATCCCATTTGAGGTCACTGTAATCATAGCCATATGATTTGTGTCTGCAAAATTTTAAACTTATCATAACCCTATATTGACTTCCCACAAACTATATAAAAGAATAGAAATCAGGGACCTAATTACAGAGGGATTTGATATGGGTATCTCCTTCCCCATCTTCATTTCTGACTGCATCATCAGTAACTCACACTTTGGTACTCTGGAATTACTTTAGGGATGCAGAAATTTATGGACCTTTAGATCCTAAAATAATTCTTGAGATATCCTAATTTTCAGACTCTTCCAAATATCTCTTTAAGTAACTCTCACAGATGTTTCATACCCTTTTCTAATTTGCTCTGCTATAATGCATATTATCATGCATTACTACTGAACTTAATTGTCGTGTTTTCCTTCTCACTAGAATATAAGCTCATTGTGTATAAAGACCTTCAATACAAAGGGTCTTAAACAAGTCCTAGTGTAAGAGTCACTCAATAAATATTATTGAATAAATGAAGTTGTTAATGGTGAGTTAAAATTTGTTAGTTCACTGAATTGGACAGATATTTGATTCTATTGATTTTTTTTTCTCTGATGCCTATTTAACAGGAAATGAAATGAATTTCTGGCTAACAGAGTATGTAGTTGAATTTTGATTTTCTATATGGATATTTGCCAAATAGTTCAGGAGAGAGTCATGTTTTCTTACAACATAAATGAATAGCTGAAAATGAACTTCAACCAATAATAAGCTAACACCTTGTTATATTATCAGGAGTATTTCTTCAAACTTTTTAAAATTTTTTATTTCTGTAAATCACCACAATATTTTCTAATAAGGGAAAACATCAGTATATTTTGCTAATTATGCCAAAACCCTACAGCATTACCTTGTCAAAACTGAACTTCTAATTTAGTATAAAAGCAAACAAACTTCTGTAGAAGCATATTTCCCTTTAGAAACCAATGACAACAAAAATAAGAAGACTTTGTTGCTTTGGTTCAAAAGCAAACAACGTAAGATTTTTGCAAATAATTTTACAAAGTAGTAACATTTCGAATATTTTCTGGATAAATATATATATATATATATATATATATGTCCTTCAGGTAAGTGACTTTTGAGAATAGGTATGTTATATTACATAAACCTAGAACAGCATTGTCCTATATGAATGATGGCCTATCGTATACAACTTTCACTGTCTATAACTAAAATAGATATAGTCTATTTGTTACATTACTTATCTACATGACTTCCCAGAGTTCAAGTCAGCACGTTAATACCACTGTAGGAATTTGTCAACAGCAAGCCAAATAATGGATATAGAACTGTACACTTTGCAGTTATAGTTATTTTAAATATAATTGTTGATGAAAATAAAATTGTACAAGTCAATTCTGATACACATTGCTTGACCTTTTCTAATTCCACTGTAACTAATACAATTTTGTGAAAAACTTAAATTAATTTTGGTTTAAGAAAGAATTTTTTCCCTACTTTTTGTTGCTTACAGGTTTTTCCCATGTATTTCTAGTCTTCTGAACTATCAAATCCTTTGCTCATTTTCATCAGGATTCTATATTTTTGTCAAAATTTAAAAAAAAGAAAAGTTCATCCTCACTAATGTACTCAAATTCATGTTATTTTCTGTTGAATCAGCCTATTCCTAAGGAGGCTTTGCTTTCTTTGACTATGTACTTTTTAAATGGCTGTTGCACAAAATATTTGCCAAGAAAGGGTAAATGTCTTTGTTTGCACAGTTCTTGACTTTTTACCTAACTATATTCTTAATGTTTATTTCTCCCATTAAATGTATTTTGACATTGTACTAGCTTCTAGAATGGCTTTTAAGCTTATACTTTGGGCAGAAATATGGGACTGAAATCACTTCCTGTTTTACATCATGCCATTCTTGTGTAAGCATACCACTCTTGGAGAAAGATTCTTAAGCATTTCTCACCATTGGACTGTGACAGATCACAAGAATTTCATTTAATCACTTCTTGTCCAGCACTGTGTGAACTTCCCTTTCAATAGTTTTTCTTAAGAAGGTTTGGTAGGCATATTATGTACATATCCAATTAAACAGAAAAAAGGTCAAACTATGTGCATAAACTGAACTGTCTACTTTAAAATTTGGGAATATAATTTACTAACAATAATTCAAACCTCTGAATTAAATGACAACTTGACTTTTTGATTTTTATTTTACAAAACAGTAGCATTCTCACTTTTTAAACATGTTAAAATATGACAAAAAATATTGTTAACATTTTCACTGGTTTGTTATCTAATTTTAGATTAAGTACTTAAAAAATCAGTGGAGGACATAATAAATATGTGTAATGCCATTCATTAGTGTTTCTTCCAGAGTAAGCATGGCACTAGATACTTCATGCACATTAAATTACTTCACCTTCACAAGTGTCTGCAAGGTAAAAATCGTTTCCAATTTTATACAAAAGAAAGCTGATGCTTAAAGAAGTTAACTGACTTTTCCAAGAACATTCAAATGCCAAGTGCCAAAACTGATTTAAGCCATAATAGCCACGTTTAAACTCAATCCTTTACAGAGTTCCTTTGTAAATGATGCTATACAAGTAGTAGATGATTTATTTTTATAATATTGTTGTAGATTAAACTAATGTGAAATTCAAAATAAAATATTACAATACTTAAATATACCTTCTACATGTGTCCAAGATTCTGACATTTAGTGTACATTTTGTAAAACATGAACACAAAAAGGCAAAAATGTTAAATATTGTTTAAAAAATTAAAATATATTATTCACTAGATAACATGCTAGTACCTGATATCCTACTAGGTATTTAGGAAATTGAGATGAATATTACACAGAACTTCATAGAAATGCAAGTATAGTGAAAAAATATATTTTATTTATACTACTAGTCTAATTATGAAAGGGATTTTTAGATTACGTCTAGAACCTTCCTCTCCAAATTTTATGTTTAAGAACTCTAGAAAGGGAAACTAGCGAGAATTTTCACTATTAATTGGGAAAATGACAATGGAAAACAATTTGAGACTTTTCCTGATGTTCTTGGCTGAGACTTAGGGTGTTTTACTTTAACTTTTTCAAATTTGGTCAACATATCGAGAGATTTAGCCAGTCCTAGGGCCTCATGAATACTTACTTTCTGAAGGCTGACTATGAGTCCTCAGACCATATATGTCATTTTTTGCATCTAAAATGTCTCCAAAACCTCATGTTTTTAGAGGTGATTGAAACATGGAGATTAATCCATCTACGGGCACATAGCTGGAAATGTTACCAAAAGATGGGGCTTGTTTAGAAGAGGAGGGTCACTGGATACATTATATGGAAAGATATTTTCTTGTTTATGTCTTCTCTTTATCTGTTTCCTGCCTCCCCAGATTTAAGGTTTCTCTTACCATTACCTTTCATTATGCCATTTCCTCTTCAGAGCCAAGTGACCATACTTGGAATGAATCCTCTAAAACTGTAAGTCCTCATATGCGTTTTCTCTTTTCACTGTGTGTGTCAGGCATCTTGTCAGAGAGACAGAAAAGTGCTAATACAGAAAATCAGTACATGAATATTGGGTTTATTGCTGTGAATTTACCTGAATATGTGGCTCAAAAGCTTTTGGGGCGGTTTGTAGTAGGACTTGGTAAAAGTTTTGGGGATGCTAGAGAACCCCAAGAACGTTGTGAGCAGAATTTGAAGGGTACTACTGATTGAAACTTAGAAGACAAAAATACTGATAAGAATACATTATAAGGCAGACTTATGAGGTCTAAATTGTGAATGTGGACTATATTGAAATTGGACAAGAGGTTGTGTGTTTCATTTTAGCAAAACATTATATCTTTTCCATCTTTGAAAATGTAAGAGACTGAACTCAAAAGTGGGGGACTGATTTATCTGGAAGAGAAACTTTTGCAGCATCCCAACTTTCAGTCTGTGATGTGAGTATACTGGCAGCTTTTCAGTTACATCTGCAGTGACGATCAGAGCAAAAACCAGAACCAAGATATGTGAAAATTTTGCAATTGGGTAAAACAGGAAGCACTTGTAAAATTAGGCCCCATTCATTATAGACTTAAAGATATAAAGGCTAGACTTCTTTGAAAGACTTTGTTTTGAGAAGAAACCTGAGGACATTCTCTTATTAGGACTAGGGAACTTTGCTCATTCAAGCACTTAAAAGGTAAGTGCAGCCATAATAGGGGGCCTCTCCACTACTGAATCTGCAGCAGACCTTTGCTTCATCCACATGGTGCTAGTTTTGCAGGCACGGAGTGTGCAACAGTCGTTTGGGGGCACAAAGGCTTCCACTGAAATTTCAGTGGAGTCTTAGGAGGACAGGAGCTGTGCCTCTGACAGGCTGATTCATGAAGCTGTAAGACAAAGGTACATTGGGAGCCAAGAAATTTGGAGATACAAGTATGAGGAATATTTGAGGAAAGCCACAGGTGCCAAACAGAACCAACCCAACAGAGAGGCCATATGGATTGCAATCAGCATTGCTATATGAGCATGATGGCCTAAATCCTAAACTTACAGGATTTATTGATTTGCCTAATAGACTGCAGTATTCCTTTATAACCACTATTTCCATTCATCTCTTATCAATTGAGAATATATACTGTACTATTGAATGTTGGAAGTATTTAACTATCATTTAGATTTTTACAGGGTATTATAGCTAAGTGCCATGAGTCTCAGAGGAGACTTTGGGCTTGGACTTTGGAACTGCTTAGTCTTTGATAGTCACTGCTTAGTCTCTGGCAACTCTTGGATATGGTCTGTTGAATTTGCCTAATGAGGTGGACATGAACCTTTTCAGAATCAGGCATGAAATGTTATGATTTATGACTAAAATGTCCCCCCAAAATCTCATGTGTTTAGAGGAGGGACTTTTGCAAGGTGATTGAGTCTTGGGGCACACACTTAATAGTGGAATAATCTATTGATGAAT
>RJWT010013340.1:0-21824 GCA_004365215.1 Cuniculus paca | reverse complement strand
TTTTGTCTCAAAGGAAAAATAAAAAAGACTTTCAATGTAGCACAGTGGTAGAGGACTTGCAGCTTGTTATGAGGTCCTGGGTTTACTGCCTTGTACCACCAAAAAAAAGCAAGTGCAATAGAGAAGTACAGGCTTACTTACTGCTCCTTTACAGAAGGGAAGAAGCCAAGTGTGGTGGCATGCCCTGCAATCCCATCACCTAGGAGGCTGAGGCAGGCGGATGGTGAGTTTCAGGCCACCTAGTGAGACCCCATCTCAAGAAAAAAGAAATGAAAAACCAAATTACAACAATGGTGTTTGATAGAGAAGGGAAGTCAGGAGTCATGATATATTACCAGTGGAAATAACAGTTCCTGGAGAAAAGGAAACCTTTATAAAAGTCATGACCTAAATGAATATCTTTCCTTCCTTCACTCTTCTCTCTGCCCTTCTGTCCCTCCCTGTGGGAGGTGTTGCACAGGAACAGAATGAGGGCCCCAGCTCACAGTGGTATTGCCTGTCTTGGTAGGAGTGGGGATGGCAGATAGGCTCGTGGGGGATGCAGCCTGAGCGCCTGACCGCAGCAGCTCCTGCTTACCAGAAGAGCCTCTCAGTCCTGTCTTTTGCTCTCCCCCAGCCTGCAGCAGTAGCACAGGGGTTCCCAGGCATGAATATCTATCCTTGACAGTCCCACATCCAAATACTAAAATGCATACATTTTTATCTCTAAAATTTGGTAGATGCGAAGGGATATAAATAACTGTTGTCCCACAAACTATAGATTTTACTTTTTTTTTTTCCTGTGTTTTAAACCCATACCCTTTGGACTTTCCCCAAAGTCCACAATCGTAATAGGAATCCAGTTGCCTTGTTACTCAACACTTCTTTGAAGTAGGAACTAAAGTTTTGTCATTAGTTAGTCAATTATAATTGATATTTTATAGTATACAGATATAATATTGCTATCCACATAGTTCTATTACTGATTAGTTCTTTAAAACATTTTTTTAGGCTGTGCGTGATGGTGCACGCTTGTAATCCCAGCATTCAGGAGGCTGAGGCAGAAGGATCACCACAAGTTCAAGGTCAACCTGGGCTACATAGCGAGTTCAAGGCCAACCTGAACTACATAGTGAGACCCTGTCTCAAAAAGAAAAAGATTTTTTTAGGCTTTAAAAGTTATCCGTTGTCCTCTATAAAGGACAATTCCTATAAAGTGACCTTTAACTGTTTATCACATTTTTAACTCTAGTAGCAAAAATTATAGTAGATGTAAATATTTTCTGCTATTAATCTATTAATGACATTACTTTTTCTCTGTGTATCAGGATTTTTTCTGTGAATTTAGTGAACAGTCGCCATGTGTTCTTTCAAGATCACTGTTACAAGTAAGTTGCACTTAGTATCAAAGTACTACTTTAAACATTAAATTATATGGATTGATTCTGTTCTATTGACTGATAAAAGATAGATGCTTTTAAAGGCTACCCACTTTACTATTACATTTTTTAATCAAAGTATTGGCTTAGAGTGTTAGGCATTCATCTAGTTCACATCCTAATAATTTTAGAATAATTGAAATCCTAAAAATAACTTTCTGACAGCTTTAAAATTAAAGTAGTAATTACTAAGTGGAAGTTTATTTGGAGGTTCTAGCAGGGAAGTGCAGCTACTTGTATACCCTTGACCGAGGACACAGTCCTCTATCAGGGCTAGTTGGTCCTCTGACCAGGCATGCAACTTCGGGAGGAATACACATTGAGCATGGAGGAAGGAAGGGGACCTAGCCAAGTCCACCCTAGCGATCAGTAGGATGACGATGTCGCAGACAGACCACCCTTATATCTGAGAGGAAGCTATTTGAAAAGATCTCTAAATACTCAAAAATTAAGAAACACACTTATAAATATGTCTCTAATCAAAGACGAAAGTCCTAAGGGAAATTAAAAATTTTGAACTGAATGAAAATAAAAAACACTGAAATCTGTGGGATGCAACTAAGGCAATTCTTAGCTGGAAATGTATAGCATTAAGTATTTATATTAAGAACGATGTAATATTAGTAATTTAAGCGCCCACTTTAAGAAATGAGACAAAGGAGAAAAGTAAAGCAGAAGAAGAAAAGCACAACAGTAAATCTCAGAAATCAGTAAAATATGAAAGAAGTAGAGGGAAAAACAGTGCAACTAAATCTGGTTGTTAGAAAAATGACAGTAAGGTTGATGAACCTCTAATTAGAATAAGAAAAAGAAAAAATGCACATTAATATCATGAATGGTAAAAGCAGTGTTAATCTAAACCTTATTCAGATTTATAAAATCACATAAGAATTTTATGCATAACTCATAGGTCCCTAAACTAAAAATCTTAAAGTGGGCCTATTAAAAGACAAACTACCAAGACTCACTTGAAAGAAGTAGACAATTTAAATAATCCTATATCCATTAAATATTGAATTCACAGTTCAGAACCTTCTAACAATAAGAACTCCAGGTCAATTCTACCCAAATCCTTCCAGAAAATAGAAGAGGTGAGAATAATTGTTTGAGGCCAGCAACAGCTCAATACCAAAACCAAACCAACATAACAAACATTAAAGACTGCAGTTCTGTATCCCATATGAACCCAGACATAAAAAACTTCAACAAAGTATTAACAAATCAAATTCAACACTGTATAAAAAGGAGATAGTTACATGATGACCAGATGGAGTTTATCCCAGGAGTGTAGGCCTGGTTCAACATGTGGAAGTCACTGTAATTCACCTTGCAGTCTAACATCATAGTAGATTCAGGAAAAACATTTGACAGAATTCAAACTCTTATGATTAAAAACTGGTCAAAGTAGGAATAGGAGAGAACTGCCTTTACCTGATAAAGGGCATATACAGAAAAACCATATAGTTAGCATCACACTTAATGAGGAAAGGTTAAATACTTTCCTCCTGAGATTGGGAAGAAAGCAAGGAGGTACCTGTCGTCACTCCACAGTCATCACAGTCTTCTTCACTGGAGATCTTAGTCAGTGTAGTAAAGCAGGAAGAAGTCATAAAAGGCGTGATACGTACTTATAAATAGCACACTTTTCTATGGAGAATGCCAAGGAATCTACAAAATTGTTCCTAAAACTGATGAATAGGTTGAATGAGGTCAGTATTCAAAACCAGTCGTATTTCTATATACTTCAAATGAACAGTAATGGGAGATCAATGTTTACATTGAAAAACTGAAATACTTAGGTATATATCTAACCTGTTGTGTGCAGGGTCTGTGTGCTGAAAAGCTGTGAAATATTAAGGCCAGGGATTTAGCTCAGCAGCACAGTGCCTCCCTGGCAAGCGTGAGGTTGGTTGTAAGTTCGATCCCTAGAACCAGGAAGAAAAAGAAAGAAAGAACTCTAATCTTAGGTTTAGAGAAATGTTATCCATGGATCGCAAGGATTCAGATTTTTAAGATGTTAATTTTCCCCAAATTCGGTCTCAGGCAAAATCACAAAAATACTTTCTGTAACTGTCAAGAATTTAATTCTAAAATTTTCATGGAAAGGTGAGGAACTAGAATGGCACAAACAATTTAAAAATATGAAGGGAGAGAACTGAAACTGTTTTCTTACATATGATATTGGCAAAATGATGGACACACAGGTTAGTAGAACAAGGGAGAAAACCTTTTTTTAAAAATTGACCCTTTAGTATGTGTAGAATTATATAGCCTGTGATCCTTTTTCGGTTAAATAATGTGCTCAAGTAATTGATCAAAAATAGAGTTAACTGCTTTTTTACAATGTTACTTTAAAACAGAAGTGATAGTCTTCTCAACAAATGATGCAAGAATGGTTTGGACAGGCATATGAAAAAAATGATTCAGAATGTGTCATTGTCATAGGTTTATAAAATGCGAAACCATAAATTTTTTTTTTTGGTCTTTTTGAGATAGTGTCTTACTATGCAGTTCAGGCTGGTCTTGAACTCACTATGTAGCTTGAACTCACTGTGACCCTCCTGCCTTAGCATCCGAAGTGCTGGGATTACAAGTGTGTATTACCACGCCCGGCTATAAAACTGAAAAAATTTTAAAAGATTCTTGTAAACCTGAAAAAAGATAGAATTCTTTTGTGTGACCCCAAATGTTTGATCCATAAAAGGAAACAAGAAACTGATAAAACCTTCTGTTTGTGAAAGGCACTGTTAAAGAAGAGATGCTATAGAGCATGAGAAAATATTTACGAATTTTATGTTTGACAAAGGATTGTGTCTGGAACACATGGAGAGTTCTTTGAGAAATAAACTAATTTTAAAGTGGACAAAAGATTTGAGATTATGAAAAGATACTCAGCATGGTATTGGTGAAGTACAGATTAAATCACAGTGAAATACTATCCGCCTTTTACAATATGTTTTTTTAAAGTCTGTCTTGGTGGTGTGGATGTGAAGTGGTTCAACCATTTTGAAAAACAATTTGGCAGATTCTTATAAAATTAAACATGCAAATCACACTTCTAGTTATTTACCCAAAAGGAGATTTAATGTTCTCCAGAGCCTCCGCACAAACATTTAGAACCGTTGGCTCATGATCACGGAACTGAGACTTCTCAGGGTGATGGGTGGATACCATATAGACGGTAGAATACTGTTCAGAAATACAAAAAAATTGGGCCAGGAATGTAGCTCAGTGGCACAGCGCCTGCCTGGCAAACACAAGGCCCTTAGTTCGATTCCACAGTACCAAAAAGTAAAAAATAAAAAATACAAAGAAATGAAGTACAGTATTGATATGCTCAACAGTGCAGTTCAGTCTCTGCCATTATAAAAGGTGAAAGAAGCCAAATTTTAAAACCGTCGGATTTCATCTTAGTGACATTCTGGAAATGGTAAAATGATAGCATTGGAGTGTGTATCAGTGGTTGCCTGAGGTATCCTTGGATGGGGTAAAATCTTGACTTCAGAAGGCTCCCAGGAGGGAATGTGTTGGTGATTTAGTAGTTCTGTCTTGATTGTGGTAATGGATAAACCATGCATTTATGAGAATTTAAGAACTGTACAACAAAAACCGTGTATTTTACTTTAAACTTTCAGTTTTAGAAAATCAAGGTCTTTATATTAATATTGAAATACTTTGAGATTGTTAGGAAATTAAATGCAAATTATCATTAAATACAAACTTTAAAATTATTTATTCCATTTTCAGAAATTTGTATTACACAGCAGTACCAGCATGCACAAGGCCTAACAGTTTGATCCCCAAAACTTCAAACAAAACAACAAAACTATTATGAAATAATTTGTATATATAACCATTTGAAGTTTCATAATTTGTGAAACCTTTGCTTACACGTTAACACATTTGACATATTTGGTCAGTTCGTTGACTTCTTCAGTTCTTGCAGCTACTCTTCGGATTTTTATTTCTGTATATTTTTTGTTTCCTTCCATCATTGCATTTCACCTTAAACAAGGGTTCGTAATAAATACCTATGTGGATAAATTATAAAAATTTTCCAACAATTTTTGTATTTAATTTTGTGTTCTGTAGTATTTATAGGTACTGTAGGATGTTTATGCCTCAATAATGATATTATTACTGGCAGTTACTAATACATACGTAACTAAAGTGATATATAATATTTGCTTTAAGACCACTTTCCTGGTGGATAACAAAAAGGTCTTTGGAGCTCATCTCATGCAAGACATGGTTAAAGATGCCCTCCGGTCTTTCGTCAGTCCTCCGGTGCTTTCCCCCAAGTGAGTACACAAGACACTTTACAGTGTATGTGAATTTTTTTTTTTTTTTTGATACCGGGACTCAAACTTGGGACCTTGCACTTGCCAGGCAGGTGCTTCTGCTGCTGAGTTCTATTCCTGGCAAGTGTATGTGTTTTTATAAAAAAGCCCAAACTTCTCTGCACTCCCTTCGGCACAGCCAAAGTCTAAAAATTGTTTAGGATAAGGTAAAGTCTCAGTATTAAAAGTAACATCATGTTAAAATTAATCCATCTCTGGCACATACTGTTTAGAGTTAAACTAAGGTTTTTATATTGTTGACTTTAGGTTATTACAAATTCAGTACTTTGTTTTGGCCCTTTACTTTGCAAAGAACTGTTAGGCATTTTAGGGAATAATTATAAAAAGTAAGGTCTCTTCTCAATGATTTGAGTCTAGATAAAAATTAAAAATACAAATAATTGATCTTTAAATCCACTGTGATAGTCACTGCCCTAGAATCATGTTGTCATAAGAATCTGGAAAGGATGGCTTGCAGAAGCTGTCACAGTGGCAGTTACAGTCCCCATTTTATTCCCCATTTCATAATAAAAGCTATGATCCATATGACTGAGCCTAGAAGGCTTGGGTAGCTTAGGTCTGAATCTCTACCCCATTCCCTCTCTGTCTTCCTTCTTCTGCTTTCCTGCTGTCACCCTCTTCTCCTTTACAGCAGGCATACTGGCCTCCTTACTGTTCTGGAAACCTAACGGGTTCACTCTCCCACCCTGAGGTCTTTACACAAGATAGAAGGCAGGGAGCATTTTCCTTGGAAATCCCAATGGATGATGCCCCTGCCACCTTCAAGTCTGTTTAATGTCACTTGAGAGAGCTACCCTGGCCACCCTATTTGAAAATTGAAGTTTCTGTTTTCACTCCATTTCTCTTGTCTGTAACAGCTTTGCTTTTTTACATATTGTGTGATGTACTTACTATGTTTTTCTTTTCTTTCCCCGTTCCTCTAATTAGAATATAAACCCCATGAACCTAGCTAGTTTCTTTTGGCTGTTATTTCACGGTAGCCAGGTACTCTGATTGATATGTATGGTTGCTTGAACGTTGTATGTCACAGAAAAAGCGCACAGTGAACAATTCTTGAGCAAATGAATGGGGGGAATCAGTTTAGGATGAGACTCACGTAAGTCGTGAATGCTTTGGTATGGTTTGGTGTTTATTTGGTTGTTAATCAGAACTATTCAAAATGTTAGTAGAAAATTGGCGTGATTGGTTTTTAATAGGAAGAAACGTAAAGGGAAGGAGTGACAGTGCAAATAAAGTAGCTAAGTTGCTTTGTTTATATAGGTGAGAGATGATGAAGGATTAAACCCTGGAACTATAAAGAAGAGGACAGATATGAGAAAGATTTCAAAGATCACATTAATAGAAAGTAACATGATTCAGTAGGGAAAGGGAGTAACTAAAGTCTTTTTTTAAAGACCAGCTTTTTGTTGAGTTGGTTTTTGTTTTTTTTGTTTGTTTGTTTTTTTCTTGTTTGTTGTTGTTGTGTTTTTGAGGCAGGGTCTCACTGTGTAGTTCAGGCTGGCCTTGAACACATGTAGCCCACACTGGCCTCACACTAACGGACGTCCTCCTGCCTCAGCTGCCCAAGTGCTGGGATTACAGCTATGCACTACCACACCCAGCTACTGTTATTTTTTACATCTTTTTTAAAAAGTTTTTTTATATTGACATATTTAAGGATGTTCATTTTTTGCTAGTTTAGCTTTGTGTTTGTTAGATTTCAGTAGATAGGGATCTTTATATTGTTTTCTAAGGATATTATAGCTCTCTCTCTGCCTTTTTCTTTTTTCTTCTTTCTCTTTCTCCCTCCCTCCTTTTTTCAATTAAAAGGTCATTTGTTAAAATTTCAAGTAAAGATATGAGGATAATTTTTTGTTGCTTTATTTCTGATTTTATTCAGTTATGATGAATCTTGTATAGGAAGTCTGCTGTTTAGTATTTATTGTGTGGTTGATTGACCAGTTTGGACCTTAGTGAGTATCAACTCTTCAAATCATATCAGTTTATTACTAATTTAACTATTGTCTCACTTTCATGTTTGGTTTTCCATGTTTTAGAACATTTGGTATTCTAGTCTTCTACATCACTTGTGGAACTCAACAGTCTTCTTGTTTTTGCTGTGTCGTGAATGTATTCTTTTTCTTGAAACTTAAAAGTGAACATCTTTCATCTACTGAATTTTTAAAGTTTAAAAATAATTATTTTTAGATTCAGAAAGTCTTTTTTTAAAAGTGGTGTATTTTAGTCTGAGTAAATGATTTTTTTACTTTGATATTAAAGGTATAAAAACTCTTTTCAGCAATTTTTATTTCACCAACTTCTTTGAGCAGGGTTTCTGCTTTTTCTTCTGGTTTGCTGGATGTCCGGTTTGTTTTCCATTCCATGACTAGCTCTGTTTATCTCTGTGGTTCTTGCCAAAGTGGTAAACACTTGTGGTAGCAAGTTATCAACTCCTGTTCAGGCACCAAGAGGACGTCTTTTCAGCTTTTTAAAAAAAAATCCTAGAGCTGGGCGTGGTCCCATGCATCTGTAATCCAGCACTTGGGAGGCCAAGGCCGAGGCAGGATCACCACAAATTTGAGGCCAGTTTACAGTACATAGTGAAGTCAAGGCCAGCCTGAACTGCATAGTGAGACCCTGTCTCCAAAAAAACCAAAAACCTTGTGATTTACAGATATTTAAAAAAAGAACAATCAACAGCAAACTTCCTGTCTCCTTGGCCTCCACAACTCCACCAGAGCAGGAAGCAGGTCTTTAGGAGTGCTCAGGAAGCCATTGTCAAGCAGTGGTACATGTCTGTAATTCCACTTACTGGGAAGGTGGAGGCAAAAGGTCATACACCAAAGTTTGAGGGCAGCCTGGACAACGTGGAGAGATCCGTCTTGAAATAAAGGGGTGTGACTGTAGATTAGAGTGGTAGATCACTAGGCTAGTGTGCTTTGATCCTTAGCACTGGGAGTGGCTGGCGGGTGGGTGCTGGTGACTTAAATAAGGAACACTGCAAGGATACCAGTTTGTAAGGACAGAAGATGCATTGTGAGAGGAGTGTACTAGGAATAGGATAGCCAGTGGCTGGAAATGGGAATACATTCTTGAAAGGATTCTCTCTATTATTTCCTTTGCAGTTATTCTTAGGAGCACCATCCGTGAGGTTATCAGTTCTGTAGAAATACATGACACTGGAAGAGGGGCTTCAGAATTTCCTTTTGCTTACTAGAGCCAACTCAGATTGTCCAAGTATAGAACTGAAGGGCTGGAAATAATCACCCACTTACCAGATGGAAACAACACAGCAGTAGCAAAATATTTCTTAATCTGATGTATCATTCTTCAATTTAGTAATGTGTTTGGTTCCTTACCGGGGACCCGGCCAAGATCCGCAATCTATCAAACGAGTGTATGACAAAGACTTAAATAAATGAGACAAGTGGTATGATTTTAGGGCTCCTGGAGAATCACAGCCCTCTAGCTGAGTTCGAGGCTCTTGGGGCTGAGACAAAGAACTTCTCTGGGCGGCCCATATTTATTAGGTTTTCAGACAAAGAGAGGGGATACTGAGGAAAAGGTGGGAACTGGACAGGACCTTGGGAGTCCTTCAAGATTCCTCCAGGTAATAAATTATGCCAACTTAGGAGAACTGTCTTATCTCCAGGATGACTTTATGGTAGGCGTGAGATGCCTGCAGCTGCAGTCTCTACCTACTTAATTGGGGTTGGAGCCAGGTGTCCTCAGCTGTGGCCTGATCTTGCCCTTTGAGGTGTCCGTCTCCTTGTTCTCAGGTCAGCCATGCCCCGGCCAATTTCCAGCTTCAGTGGCTCCCAGCAGTCCCTTTTTCTCCCTTTCTCTTCTAATAGCATCTACAGTAATCCCCGCTTCTTTTGTCTAGGCCGGCTTTGGCTTTAATGAAGTGGCTGTTGTCTTGCAGGTGCTGCCTATATAATAATCACCAGGCTAAGGACTGTATTGACGCCTTTGTTACTCACTGTGTTCGGGTAAGAACTGTAATTTGGAATGTTTTGATCAATACTTTGAAAAATTATGGGGTGTAATTTCTTCAGTATCATTAATTTATGAATTATCATCAACTATTCACATAGAAGAAATGAAAAACTTGTGTCTTCTAGCACTTCAGTGGGTGGCTTTGTACCCTGCAGCCTTCCTGGCAAGTTATTAGACACAGAGGTAGCCTTGGATGACTCATGGGGGGGCCCATTATCTGGGAAAGCAGCGCCTGTTTCCTGGCTGCCTGTTTTTTGCTAAATAGACATAAGAATATACTTTTGTTGACCTTATAAAGAATATTTATAACATCCCTATATGCTTATCTTAGTACTACCTTAATAATCAGAATTCTATGAAAATTGTATCATTCTTAATTATATAAGCATTTATCTTAGAGAACTCAGGCAGGCAGCTCTTTGAGGCCTAAAGCTGTTTACTGAATACATGTAAGAAAGTGTAGTTGCCGAAAGAGACTCAGAAGACCTGATTTATTCTTTCTTCTCTTTTCTTTATTGTTTTACTTATGGTAATTACTTCAAGCTGGGCTGGGCTTAAACTTGCCTTTTTCCTTCCATTCTGGAATATTTAAAGTGGCACAGAAACACTAGCCTTGAACATTAACTTTTACCTTAAAACAAACAGAAAAGAAGTTGTCCTCTTGAAGTTACAAGAAGATAAAGATTGAAGGAAGATACGTTTGCTGTATAAAAACAAGTTTAACAAATAGCCAGTTTTTTAGTTTGTATTTTTGGTACCAGGAAACGAACTCAGGACCTCGTGCTTGCCAGGCAGGCACTGTGCTGCTGAGCTAAATACCTGGCTCGCCACTTACTTCTAGTTGCTAATAAACGCTGGTGGTGAGTTCCTGAGAACCAAAACTTGTGTTAAAAAAAAAAAAACTGCATAGGCATGATTCTTACATATGCAGCATCTTTTCCATTAAGCCAGATTTTGAGAACTTCGAATGTTGTTCTTTAAGGAAGTTTTCATACTGACAGTGAACAGATTGTATGTGTATTCCAGCCGTTTTGTAGTCTAATTCAGATCCATGGACATAACAGAGCTCGGCAGAGAGATAAGCTTGGGCATCTTCTGGAGGAGTTTGCAACCTTGCAAGATGAGGTGAGAGCCAAGTTCCTTCTTTTCTAAAATTAAACCATTTGTACACTCTGTCTAGATTTTTAAAAACAACTCTTTGGGACAGTATTTTGAATGTTTAATTTTTCATTATGAGTTCGCTTTTCACTTAAAATTTAGTGGTTTTACATACCAAAGAATTTTAGAAAAACAATAATCAAGCTGATAAATAAGTAATTTTTTGATAATCACGATAAAATATGAAATGTGTTTAGAACTATAAAGCAAGTTTACATTGTAATAAAAATATATTCCTTTTAAAGTTAATTTGTGAGTGGCACCTGCAATATTAAGTGATAATGTAACTAAAGAGCTTCCATTATTTATATATCTTTATTTATAATAGATGTCTTTTTTACTATAAGGAGTGTTTAGACAGTCATTAACTATTACTAACTTTGCATGCAAACCTAATAAAATACATTTGAAAGTATGATTCCCTTAGGGATGAGCTTTGAATCTTCTGCCCCTTTATTTTATGGTGGTGGCGGCAGTAGTATTGGGGATGGAGCTTCATCCCAGCCCTTTGCTATTTTTTGTTTAGAGACAGGGTCTCACTAAGTTACATAGTTGGCCTGGCAGTACTTGAGCTTGTGATCTTCCCTCAGCCTCCCAGGGTGCTGAGATTACAGGTGCTGGAACCCCACCTCAACCAGCTTCTTTGTTCATATTTTAACATTTCCCATTACCTAAAAGGAAGTCAATGTTACATTTTATTTTGATAGGCAGAGAAAGTTGATGCAGCACTTCACACTATGCTGTTGAAACAAGAACCCCAAAGGCAACATTTGGCCTGTTTAGGGACATGGGTCCTTTATCATAACCTTCGAATCATGATCCAGTATCTCCTAAGTGGCTTTGAGTTGGAACTCTACAGCATGCATGAGTACTACTACATATACTGGTAAGATAACAATTTTAGTTCAAATTGGTGGCCCATGAAGTGGATCAGATCTGAGAGAGCATCTGTGCAATAAACTAATTTCAAGGGTATTTTTTCATTTAGTGCTTTGGTTGTGGGACATTCGGGAAAATAACTATTGAAAATTAAATCTAGGTCAACTTGAATATCTTTACTTCCGTAACACTGTACACATTTTCCCAGCCATTTGAATATCTATGTAAAAATTATAAGTAAAAATTTCTCCAAAAATAAGGATTGATTTGAGCTCTTTTATGTGCTTCTGTGGAGAGAAATTAACACATTTTATGAGCTGGGCATGGGGGTGCGAATTTGTAATCCAAGCTAGTTGAAAGACTGAGGTGGGGAGGCTTATAAATTCTAGGCCAGCCTGGTCAGTGCAGAAAACGAGATTGAAAACGTGTTTTGCTCTGTCGTGGGTGGCACTAGGGAGGAGCTGTATGTTCGTGACAGACTGGAAGTTCAGACTGGAGCCAACTCTTCCTTCTCAGAAGAGGTCACAGTCAGGGTAATTAATCACAGAGCAGAGCTGTTTAAGCTGTGGCCCTGAGGCTTTGCTTCAGTCCTTTGGGAATCAGTGAAAGCTGCTCTTCAGCAGAATGGTTCTTCCCTTGCATCTTGAACAAGAGAGAAGAATCTAGGAACAGGGTGTTGGAGACTATCTTTGGCATGGAAAAGCTGTCCACATAATTTAAGAAAAGTAAGCATTAGTGAATTCAGGTATCTTGAATCTTCCTTAAAGAGGCAAGGTAGAGAAATAATTTTAAACTAGTGACGACCTGTGTTCCCCATCACAAACACCTAAATTTGGTATATTTGACTTTAATATAGTTTTCCATTTAAACTCATTTAAATTTAACTTAAAATACATATTCTCTGGAGTTGTTACTCAGAGGAAAAACGTAATTCTGTGTTGACATTTTCATCGTGAGCAGAATAGCAAAAGCTTTTAACAGAACTCTTCAGAAAATTTGTATTTGAGCAGTAAGTATTGTAATATGAGAATATTTATAGTGTATTTTTCAGCATTTATAAAGATAATGCCAAATGGCTGTTACTGGATGGTGGTTATATAACTGTCGGAGATACATTTTAGCCTATTAGTATATATTTCTGCTGGTTTTTTTTTAAATAGGAAAGCATGTTAGAGTTCTCTTTGACTTGAAGCAGTTAATTGAAAGTTTTTTCTCTCCACTTCTCAGATCAAAATAGAGTTTTCATACACTGCTTTGTTCAAAGAATTAGGATCTTAATTCAGCAAATGAATGATAGGTACTCTTTTACAGATAATATCTACATACATAAGCAGTTTCATTTCTTGTTAATAAAAGAAATTTTAATTCTTCTCTATAAATATTCATGTGGCCTTCGTATTCTGAATTGTTTTTTGGTTTTAAAATTACAGATTGGACACCTATATCTTCCCAAAATAATCTTTTGTTTGTTTTTGGTACTTGGAATTGAACTCAGGACCTTGCATTTGCCAGGCAGGCACTGTGCTGCTGAGCTATGTCCCAGCTCCCAAATCTTCTGTTTTTTGTGTGTATGGTCCTTAAACATTAACACGCATCATAATCATTGCTGGGCTCAGTCCCTACAGTCCCTGGGTCAGGAGGTTGAGGGTGGGACTCAGCCATTACCTCTTCTAATTAGACTAGTTTGACTTTTATGTATGTATATAACTGTGAGGTCTTAAAAAGTTACAAAATACAGAAAGGGAAAGGTAGTCACTTTTAAAGCATCATTTCTTACAAGATCTAATCTGTTACCAAATTGGATAATCTTTTTTAAGTGCTTAAAGCCTTATGAAATGTACCCATTGGGGCTGAAGGTGGGGGCTTTGTGGGCCGAGGCCCTGGTTTCAGTGTGAAACTAAACCGAAGAAAATACTACTACTAACACATGGCATTGATAAGAGCTGTGTTACTTAGCTCTGTTAACTAACATTTTACATCCTTTAAGGTATCTCTCTGAATTCCTTTATGCATGGTTGATGTCCACGTTGAGTCGTGCTGATGGCTCTCAAATGGCAGAGGAAAGAATAATGGAAGAGCAGCAGAAAGGCCGGAGCAGTAAAAAAACAAAGAAAAAAAAGAAAGGTGCTGTAGACTTTTTTTAAACTTAAGAAATAATGCTGGAGGGTATTTTACTTTCAACAAAAAAATTAGTAGAGCGCTCCTTATGAGTTGTAATGGATGAATTAGTCATTATGTTTTAGTTTCCATCCTTCATCTCTTCAGAAATTAGAAGGTAGAAATTGAATCCCAGATTTGTAATGGAAGTGTTTTGGATTCCTTTCTTTGCTATTATTGTGTGTATGAGAGGATCTTAGATCAACAATTAGCCACATGAAACAAAGTAGGCTAGGGAACAAAACAGTAGGAGTCCGTGGTCAGAGCCTGGTCTGGAGCCTTGCCGTTACACTGGGTGCAGGATGGTGCCTTGCAGAGCTCTTTGAACCCTGAGGAGGGAGCAGTGTCTGCTCCCGTAGGGGTGAGAGAGGTACTGCTCCACTATGTGCCTTTTACTTAAGATAAATAGGCAGGTTGGGTGGGTCGGTGAGTAACTATGTTCATGGCTTGGATCTCTTATGGCAACCTCAAGGAAGTTTAAAATTCATATTTGAATTTTAGAGCAATATTTTGGGGACACAATCATTTAGCTTTTTCAGTTGTATTTTGGTCAAAAGATAAAATTTAACTTGTAGGGGCAAACTGAAGTTTACAGTTAGTAAAAAAGCTAGAAGATTTTAAATTTTTCTCATGATAATTCAAGAAGCAGGTGGAGGGGGCTGAGGATTTAGCTCAGTGGTGTAAGCGCCTGCCTGGCGAGCACAAGGTCATGAGTTTGATCCCTAGTACCAAAAAAAAAAAAGGGAAAAAGAGTAAAGAGAATTTTCTCTTAATTACAGTTCGTCCATTGAGCCGGGAGATCACAATGAGCCAAGCGTATCAGAACATGTGTGCTGGAATGTTTAAAGTAAGTTGCTGCAAACTTAGTTCATTGTAAATGAACTCTTGCCATGATTTTTCCAGGTTATTTCATCTTTCTTGAAAAAGAAGGTAACCTTTTTCTAGGTGTTTTCAACAAACTTTAGAACCTTTGCTGTGTCAAACACTGTGTCCGTTGGTCCTGGTTTCACACAGGCCTAGTAAACACCAGACAGGCTTTTGCCAAATGTTGACAAACCTGGCACAGGTCGTAAGAGAAGAGCTTGTTTCTGACTGATGACCAGGAAGTTTCATGGGAGGGAGGACTTCAGGGTTTTTAGGAGTGTATGAGCAAGGCGGGCAGGGGCGCTGCACTTCAGATGATGTAAGTGAAAGCAGGCATTTTCAGCAGCTAATGAGGACTAACTGAAGTTGGACTCAGCAATCCAAGAAATGATTTGAAATAAGCCAAATAGTTGAAAAACAAGACCTGTTTGAATATGCTAGTCACTTCCTTAGAAGAGTTTCCTTGAAGGTTTCAAAGCTTAAAGCACGAGGCATAGATGAAAGATGTGCACATCCTGTAACATCCTTGGGAAAACCAGTAATACATTGAGTGCTGGAACTTGAATTTTTTTTTTTTTTTTTTGCAGCACCGGGGATTGAACTCACAACCTTGCGCTTGCCAGGCAGGCGCTTAGGCCGCTAAGCTAGATCCCCAGCCCTGGTGTTTTTGAGACAGGGGCTCACTATGCCGTTCAGGCTGGCCTTGAGCTCACTTTGTAGCCCAGGCTGGTCTCGAACTCACAACGATCCGCCTGTCTCAGCCTCCCGAGTGCCGGGATTACAGGCATGAGCCACCACACCCGGCAACTTGAATCTTTTTTTTATTTTACTTATTTTTTGCATAAAGCATGGCACATAAAAATGAAGACAAATACTAAGAAGTCAGTTTTTCTTGTTTCTGATTGCCAAGCCATCAGTTGCTTTTAACTATACATACATAGCTGGGTTTTTTGTTTTTTGTTGTGTATTAATGATGATGATCATGTTTTCATGTTGCTTTTCTCTTTTTTTCTTTATTTCCTTTTACTTTAGACCATGGTAGCGTTTGACATGGATGGCAAAGTACGCAAACCCAAGTTTGAGCTCGATAGTGAGCAAGTTCGGTATGAACACAGGTTTGCTCCCTTCAACAGTGTGATGACCCCGCCCCCAGTGCACTACCTACAGTTCAAGGTGAACCTGCACACTGAGGCATTGTGTGATCTTTAGTCTTACACTTTCTTATAAATGTGCTGCTGTGCCTGACCCTCTTGTTAAAGTGAGTCGTCAGAATGACTGGGACAGGTGATAAAAATAGCAACTTCAGTGTGAAAACTATTGCTTTGATGGATATACTCGTTGCAGTAACAGTTACTTAAGTAGTGCAAGTATGAGGTGGTATGAAAGTATTGAGAATTGAATATTACATTGGGAAATACAGGAAGATATGCTGAATGTTTGCTTCAGTATCTATACGAATGGATAGTGTAGACTTCTATAACAATTAATCTTTTAGAGTTTTTTCACATTAAACATATTTTGAATAATGTTCTCCTTTATAGGAAATGTCTGACCTCAATAAATATAGCCCACCTCCTCAGTCTCCAGAACTGTACGTGGCAGCTAGTAAGCACTTTCAGCAGGCAAAAATGATACTGGAAAATATCCCCAACCCAGACCATGAGGTAAGACTGGGCTCATTATAATTCTAGTGGGGCAGGAAATAGATATCTTACCATGAGATGCAGGCCAACTATGACAATCAACTTTATAGTGTTAGTAAGCAGAGCCTGTCATGTTGTTTGCCAAGGACCGCAATGGTTTTGCCAGTTTAATCTTGTTACGTATTAATTTTGAAAACTAATATGGCCAGTTATCAGAGGAACATTTCCCACTTGACTACCTAAGGCTCTTGTTTTTAAAGACTTTGAGATACCCAGATCTTGAAAATAATAACACATACATGCCACTTTGGGGAGTATGTCTTGATACCACGTCCATGGAGGGGTAGTGTGCCAGTATCTGTTACAATCCGCAGGAGCTTAGACTCCGTAGTGCTGCTTCTTGGGCTGTGGCTTGTAGATCCGTATGCACATACAGGAAGTGAGGGAAAGTGTGCGTATATACATCACTGCAGCAGGATTTCTAGTGGCAAAAGTGAGACAAACGTTAGCGTTCCTCTGCAGGGGTCTGCCGAGTGAATGGTATGTGTCCTTCCGTGGGATTCGGTAGCCGTCAGGACGAGAAGGAGCTTTCTGTACCATAGTGGAATGCTCTTCAGGACTTCGGAGTTTAAAAAGAAGGCCCCATGGAGTGTGTTTAGTGTGCTGCCATTTCAGTCAAAGAGGAACAAAGAAGACTGTGCAGATGTTTTCTTAGATGAGTATGTGTGTCTCTGGAAAGATACATGATTATTGATGAAGCATTTGCTTCTTGGAGAGCTGGGTGTCTTGGTGAGAGGAGCGAGGCTTTTTTTAAAACATACATTCCACCTTCTAAATGAAGTGGTAGTGTAAATTTAAGGGAGGTGCCCATCAATGACATACTTCACTTATTATTGAGCACCTACTGTATCTCCAACAGAAAATAAAGATTGAAATCCTAACCTTCAGGTAGGAATGAGGAAGGGACACCGGGCTGCAGACAGTAAACAAGTAAAGTATATCATATATTAGAAGGGCATAATGATACAAAGAAAACTCAAACTGAGGTTGGAAATAAATGCTCCTGAAAGCAGGACGTAGGTTTTTATTTTTTGTGGTGGTACATTGCACATGGTATGCAAGTGCTCTACCACTGGCTAGATCCCAAGCCATGGGCATTTTTAAATACAGTAGCTTTTAAGTGAATCTTTGAAGGCAAAGAAGCAAACTTTCCAGAAGAAAGCTGTGAGGCAGAAGTGTCCCTAGAGCACTTGAAGAACGGGTGTGACTGGAGCGGGAGGACAAGCAGGTGCACTGTGGGAGGCTTAGGCAGAGATTTTACAGAATCACTCTGGCCCTGTGCTGAAAGTAGACGGTAGTAGGATAACAGGTGGAGACCAGAGAGCCGGTGCTGGAGTGGACCATGGCAGTGATGCAGGTGAGAGATATGGCAGTGGAGGGGATCCAGAGTGATTGCTCTTGCTCAGTATTTTAAGATCCAGCCTTTGGGGTTATTGGTGGGTCAGATGTGGGATGTTAGCAGACGAGAGGAGTCAGGGAGGACTTGGGGTTTTGGCATACACAGCTGGATGGATTGATTCACACGGGCAAGGCTGCCAGTGGAGCAGGAACGGGGCCAGGCAGATAGGGTAAATTCGAGGTGCCTATTAGACACACAGATGGAGCTGTTACTTAAGGCAGCTGGGTGTCTACGTGGAGTTGAGAAGGAATTGGTCCTGAATTTGTGTGTACAGAGAGGTCAGTAAGAGGGCAGCAGTGGGGACTTCCTGGACTGCTCTCTGAGAGAGATCCAGCATTCCATTCCATTACTACTCCTGTATCCAAGGAAACTTTTTAGATCAGTGGTAGTCAAAAGTCATGGTAATCAGAGGACACAAATACCTATAGGTGTGGTTTTCAGCACTTACTGCAGTCATACATCACTTAAGGACAAGATTATGTTGAGAAATGCATCATAGGCAAAGCTGTTGGTGTGTGAACATCATACCACACTTACATAAACTAAAACAGCTCCAGGTAGTGTCCCGTGGGACCACAGTGGTGCTGCACGTGTGTCTGTGGTTGACCAGAACATCACTGTACGGCACAGTCCTCACGGCCGTGCTCTGAGGGGTAAGAAGTGTCTCCACTCTGCCTGAAGACACTGAGGAGCAGAGTGGTTGGGGAACTGGGCGGGTTCATAGCGAGTCATTGGCGGAGCTGCAGTCTGAAAACACACGGTCTGATCCCGGTGTCTGTGCTTCGAGCACCACCCGCCACTGCCTTCACAGGACGCAACAGCTAACGCGCTTTTGTTTACAGCAGAGCAAGACATAGGAGCCCTTTTCTGTTTGTTAGAAAGTGCTTATTATTTTAAGTTGCCTTTATTAAATTCAGCACTTCCACTATGCCACGTTCCTATTTGTATCTGTAATATAAAGAAAGTTTGACTATGAGTTGTCTGTTATGATAATTTAATATTCATGTTTTAGGTCAATAGAATTTTAAAGGTCGCCAAACCCAATTTCGTGGTTATGAAGTTGTTGGCAGGAGGACACAAAAAGGAGTCCAAGGTAAGTACACTGTTGGGAAATTATTAAAATTTTTTTTCAATGAGATGCATAATTGTTGTAGAAAAAGTTAAAATACTGAACAAAATTCATTCTAAAGAAAAGCATTTTGCCATGAAGCGTGTATTTTGTGACTTAAAATTTCTCTCTGCCCCAACTTAGGAGAAAAAATAAAATGTGTAAAAACAAATTAATAGGAGGACTTTGAGGTGTCCTGTAACTTTGGGAAGCTGAATCCCTCAGTAGTTACAGCCTCGTGTAGTGGCTCAGGAGATGGGAGTGTGTGCGGGCTCCCTTGGTCATGTCGTCTCCGCAGGGTGATGGCAGCTTATGAGCTGACCAGCAAGTCCCGCCTTGTGGCTGTGGAGGAGGCTGGCTGGGAGGCACTTTGCCCTTATATCCAGCCTGTGTGTTTATTCCTGCTGTTGGTCTGTTGTCTGTCTGGCTTCTGTCCTGCCCCCCTTACTGAGTCTCATTTTATTATCTGTCTAGGAAACTAGAAAGTGTGCTGTCCCCTGACTGACTTGAACTTCTTTCTATAATGCAAGTCTGTTTTCCTTTTTTACCCATTCCCTGGAGGTAGGAAACAGGCACTGGGTGTATTTTCTGATGACCTTCATGAACTCAGAAATAAGTTGTTTGCTTTTTATCTCCAGGTTAGTTCCTGGCTTTTTCTTGTCATTCAGTCATTTTTTTTGTTGTTTTGCTTTTTTTTTTTTTTTTTTTTTTTTTTTTTTTTTTTTTTTTTTTTTTTTTTTTTTTTTTTTTTTTTTTTTTTTTTTTTTTTTTTTTTTTTTTTTTTTTTTTTTTTTTTTTTTTTTTTTTTCTGGTTCATAGGGTCTCACTATGTAGTCCAGGCTGGCCTTGAACTCATTATGTAGCCTAGACTGGTCTCAAACTCACGGTGATCCTTCTGCCTCAGCCTCCCACGTGCTGGGATTATAGGCATGCACCACCACACCTTGCTAAATTAGCTTTTAAGTCTTGTGCTACCTTGTTTCTAAAAACACAAAAAACTTTTAAAATAGTACTTACTCTGTTGATTGCATGATTATTTGTAGATACGTTAATTAATTGACTTTCTAATTTTCTTTACAGGTTCCTCCTGAATTTGATTTCTCTATTCACAAATATTTTCCTGTTGTGAAACTTGTTTGAGAGACTGAAAACATGACCACAAAGAGGTGGAATCTACTTTCAGATTCCACTCTGAGAGGATATATCCGTCAGTCTCACCTCACCGCACAACGTGAAGTGAAATGAATTTCTCAGATGACAACCCATTGTAAAGAATACTTTTAGTTTGACAGCCTCACATGACATGAATGAAAACTGCTGTTTTAAAGTGGTTTATTATGTTCCATGGATGAAACTGGTCTTACTGAATGATTTGATGAACGTTATATGGTTTTATTACAGATTTAATCATAAATCATTTTTTATGAATGAGTGAAAATAGTGTTTGTAAAGGCTAATAAATTTCTTGACAAAAAACGCATTACTGGAGATGAGAGACAGTACCACTTGAAACATAACAGGAGCCAAAGCTGTTTGCTCTTCATCATTTAGTAGTTCAGAATTACCCGAAAGGTTTTTCAAATCATGGGGTTTTTTAAACCCTTATATGAGATCTTTTGGTGAGATACATTTAAAAACATTTTGGGGGCACTCTGAGACCAACAGATTTTTAAAAATCCTTTGTTACCTTTGGCACATTTTAAAGAGTGAACATTGTCTGCTGGTGATGCTGAAAAGGTAGGGAAGGTCTAGCCTTAAACATGGTATATTCTTTTTTCTTTTCGTCATCTTCACTTTAATCTGTGAAGCATACTTAAGTGGGGGTCTGTTAGTGTCCTCTGGCTCTGAAACACTGCTTTAGCCCACCTGTCCCTGTGAGCACTTGGTGCCACAAACCCTGCCCTGTCCCTTGTTCGGGAGTTTGTGTGCAGTTTTCAGCACCTTCTGTTTTGTCCTCTGTAAGGAACAGTACTATTTTGAGTGAGGTCCACTGGCTTAAGCTGGCTTTTGTGGCCTGAGATTAGTGAGTTTTTTTAGTTTTTATGATAATGTTTCTGAGCTTTAAATATTTTAACTGATTTGCCACCTTTTTGTTTGGCTTTGATTTTGATGATATGGATACAACCTATATATGCTAAGCAAGTGTTCGACCACTGAGCTATGTCCCTAGCTCCTTGACATCTTCTTGAAAACATGGTATTCAGACTTCTTGAAAATAACTCTGAAACAGCTAAGCTGACTGTGCCTGCCACAGTAAAAGAAAAGACGGTAGGGTAAGGATGTTCCCGACCCTGCTCTTCAGCGAATGAGTAGTCTAGCTTCCTTTCCAAGAGTGGTAACACTTGCCTTAACCAGGACCCTCTCACAGGCAGCCTGAGGTTTCAGAATTCCTAGAGAAAAATGGCCTGTACAATAGAAACTTGAACTAGGAAGAAGAAATAAAGCTTACGCTGATTGAGAAGGAAAATACTGTTTGTGGTTGGTACTTTCTAGATGCAGAAAACAAAGGAATGATAGGAAATAGGCAATAGGAAAAACAAAAGCAGCAAAAAGGTAATACAAAAAACATTGACATTTTGAAGTAACCAGAAAGGCCTTGAGGCAAGTTAAGAAGCTGAGAAATTATTCTTCCATCTCAGGGGCCAAGATGTGAAATCTAAAATATATATCCTTTAAAGCAGAAAATAAAACAAGGAAACCGCCTGTGTGGATGAGTGCAGTTGCTGTGGCTCTTTCTAACTGCAGTGATTGGATCACCTACTGCAGGTGAATGTTACTGAGCAATGGTGTGGTAATTAA